>WOGZ01000137.1:0-85531 GCA_009733775.1 Alectoria sarmentosa
CGTGCGGGAGACATAATTATAGGGTTGAGACTTGTATAAATTCGATTATTTGCGACACTTGTTATTTGATTGTATCGATAATATTAACGGATGTTGGTGCTACAGTACAAAAATGTATGGGGGGACGAAAAGTGCCAAGACATTCCAACTGGTTTTGAATACGCTAACTCTACTTGGTAGCGGCATCTATTTTAATTTGGCGCATCATAAATACTTGTAGGGCTAACCTGCATATTTGCTAACGCGGCCAACACCTGGACATACTTCATATTCTCTCCTTAATTTATTGTCCTCAGGCTCATTACACGGTGTTGGACTGACAGTCTAACTCGATGCCCTTTTCTCCTGGCACTTCTTGAGCTTCAACTCTCACAATGACCGGTGCCACTCGTACGACAATATGACCTCCGACCAGAACGGGCACCCCTTTCGCAATGGCTTGATCAATCAGGCGGGCAAGAAACGGCGCACTTCAGACGAGCTTCCTTCGTTCCTAGGGGGTTACATACCTGTCTTACAAAATGGTCCCTCTCAAGGGCGCCCTCCAAGCTCGAGACTGCCGAGGCGCGTGGATTGGAACCAAATATGGAGACGATCGCGGGAAATAATAGGGATGCTACGGTCATGGAGGCCTAGAGACCTACTTTACATACCACTCGCCTTGATCATAGTATGGTGGGTGGTGCTATGGTGGGGTGAGGAGGTTGTCTTCAGGCGCAGCGTGGAAGCTTGCTCCTGGGTCAATTGGGAAAGCTGGGTATGCCGGATTGCCTCCCCAAACCAACAGAAGAATAAGTGCTGACAGAATGTTTAGCCCGCTGCATCTACTCCCCACCACGTCGCTCTCATCGCTGATCCTCAGCTTGTCGATCCCCACACCTACCCGGGACGCCCCTGGCCCCTTTCTACACTTACAATACGTTACACTGACCTCTACATGCGCAAGTCTTTTCAGCAAATCCAGAGTATTCTAGCTCCAGCCTCTGTCTTCTTTCTAGGCGATCTTTTCGACGGAGGACGAGAATGGTCCACTGGAGAAGGCGAGGGCGGAGAAAGCGTAGACAAGAGATGGCGAAGGTACGACGATGGGTTCTGGTTGAAGGAGTACAGACGATTTGCCCGGATATTCTTCAATACGTGGCTGAGTGGTGGGCAGGGCCAGAATGATCGGAAGATGGTCGTGGGACTTCCTGGTAATCATGACCTTGGGCTAGGGAACGGTATAAGAATCCCTGTGAGAAAGAGGTTCCAGGCATATTTTGGGAATGGGAATAGGATAGATGTTGTTGGAAACCACACATTCGTGTCTCTGGACACGGTCTCCCTGAGTGCCAAGGGACAACCCGATCCAGCTACTGGCAGCCAAGGGGTAGACGAATCGAATAATGACATCTGGGGCCCCGTGGAACAGTTCCTACATACTTCTAAAGGAGAGAAAGCTCGAACTATTGCTCGAGATTTGAGGGTGCGGCATGGGAAAAACGAGAACGAATTTATGAATAACGAAATCATAGAGCTCGAAGAGCCTCGCTCCTGGACGATACCCCTGGACTTTGACCCCGTAAAGAACACAGATATACCCTCGATCATCCTGACCCATGTACCGTTATACCGAGCTCCAGGAACACCCTGCGGACCTCTCCGCGAGCGCTATCCTCCCTCCAACACCGACAGTGGCGAAGCGCCAGAAAAGGATGATGCGAACGCGATCGCCATACAGCAAGGCGTGCAGTATCAGAACGTCCTCACCCAAGAAATATCAAAGGAATTGGTGGAATTGGTAGGAGACGTATCTCACGTCTTCTCCGGTGATGACCATGACTATTGCGATGTCATCCATCGAGGCTACACTTCCAAGAACGGAGGCATCAGGGAGGTGACCGTCAAGTCAATGTCTTGGGCCATGGGCGTTCGTAAGCCTGGGTTCCTGCTGTTGAGCTTATGGAACCCCGTGGATGAGGAAGGGAAGGCTACCAGCCAGGATGCTTTGAAAGCGCCCACGATACAGACTCATCTTTGCTTGCTGCCGGATCAGCTGTCCATCTTCATTCGATACGGGCTGCTTTTAGCCTTCACGCTGGTCGTGTTGTTCGTGCGAGCAGTCAGAATCGCCTATGGTCCAAGGCCAGCTACCAGCAACACCAATGGTTCCCTTCTGCCCCTCTCTAGAACGAAGCCATTCCACGCGAGACAGGAAGACAAACCGTCCCACGCTAGCTCCTCAAGTACTTCTTCCCAAAACGGTCTTGCAGTAAGGCCATCTGCGGGGCCGAGAAACGTCACCCCTGGAAGCGGTTATGGCTATCAGCCTCCTACCGTCGAGGATGAGACTGAGGATGAGAGTTCTCGAGGGATCGTAGTGAATCGGGCATGGAATGACATTGCGTTAGACGAGCCTTCAAGACGAAAGCGGAGGAAAGGGCTGCTGGCTGTGTATGATGAGTTGACATCGAGCGTGTTGAATGTGGGGCTGTGCGTAATGGCGTGGTATATATGGCTGTTATGGCATAGCTAATAAAATTGACGTTATGGTTCGAGTACTTTGACGCTCTCGAAGAGGCAATGATGATATATCCCTGTTCAATATCACTAATATAGGCGACCCAGAAGGTGAGGGGTCGATCGCAGCGTCTAGTTGTCTAGATGAGGAAGGGAAGGATTGATAGGGTTGGAAGAATGACTGGAATCTGCTCACACTCTACTCACTCAGGTACCAGAGGGTATGTTGAGGTCATTTGTAGATAGCATGGACATGTTCGAATTTCCACTTACTTATGGTTTAGAAGCGATGCCCTCGAGTACGATTGTTGGTGATATCGTTTCAATTACATGGCACACAAAGGAGAACTTCTTTTGATACAAAATCCCATCGGCCTGCACCAGCAAAACATGGCCTCATCGCTGACTAGTAGGATTCCGAGATGATCGGAAGCCAGCGTGGGGCAAAGGAAGGTATCATATATAGTATCTGTTGACAAGCATATGCCGGAAGAGTTCCAGGACTTCGAATACTGCGGCATTATTGTCCCGTCAGCTTGAAGATGTTTTGCTTATAACAACTTTATGTTTCACCGTCTTAAATAGGTCGGGCACTTGGAGCATCGATGAACGACAATGGCATCAGCGATGATTCTGAACAACTGCACAAAGGCTTCTTGTTGCGATCTCAGATTTCCGGCTTCTCAGCATCAAAACAAAGTAGTATACGAGAGGGGTGAGTGGCCAAGTAGTGCTCATGCGGATCTCTGGACCCTTGGTTGAACGTCGTATGTCTAATTTAATTGAAACAAGCCGCAATAAAATCGGATTTTATGTACGAGATATCTGAAGGAAATAGTAAAGACGAAGCAGAAGAACAGAACCAGATAAAGTATCGAGTGGGTATCGGCAGCAGGTTTGGATACCGCCAGTAGGGGCGGTGGCGAGCACTTACCAAAACAG
Source organism: Alectoria sarmentosa (assembly GCA_009733775.1). NCBI lineage: Eukaryota > Fungi > Ascomycota > Lecanoromycetes > Lecanorales > Parmeliaceae > Alectoria > Alectoria sarmentosa. The sequence goes on from WOGZ01000137.1 coordinate 3,442, forward strand.
CTGGCAAGAGTGGTAAGACCGGATGATTTATCACCCGCTCCAAGAAGTTTCAAACAGCTGTGTATAACAAAGCTGCAAAGAGAGGACCTCTGGAATTTATTGCTAGTGCCCCAGGTCTCGGATGAGTGAACAGTTCTTGCTCGTTTGCGAGATGTAAGGATAAGAGGTCAGATCGTGCATTGGAATACTTGAGTTTGCGAGGCAGCCTTCCTTAGCTCTGCGTGCATTGAAAAGTCCTCCACATGTTGTTGATGAATCAAATCTCTATCCTGGGCGACTCCTCATAATCATACGGTCTCGCAGACTTGCAGCCTCTGTCACAACGTTCGTTGTCTTATTCTCCATCCCAGATCCAGCCTCATTCCTCGTCACCAATCTAGAAAGCGGATCAGCAAGTATCGGAGGTAGGTAGGACAGCACATCTTACCTTAGGAGCTAGGTAGAATCTCAAGTAGCTGTTGGATGCTAGACCGTACTCAACGAGCAACGGCACTTCATTGGACAGACACAATTTGACTGTGCCTGAGAGACCGCTGGCTTTGCAGAAATTGACAAGGTACTTGAGGGAGAAGGTTAGAGCGACGGGTTCCGAGAGGGCGATCTCGACGTTTTGGTCTGGTTTCTCGACGTTGGTATGGCTTCGAAGGGTGACAGCTCCATTGCCAATGTCGCCTGAGCAGGAGAATTTGACGCCGTCCTTTGTAGCTTCGATGGCAACTTTGAGACAAATTAGCAGGATGACCCACATCACGCTGCAGGTCTCACTATACCTGATTCCGACAATGCAATCAAATCCCTACAGATCTTCTGAAACTCCGCCGAAGGCATCGTAATCGTAGCTGCGTACTCAGTCTCGGGTATGCCCAAGTGCTCTTGATCGATATCCATAAGCTTGATATCGTACTCGCTCAGCCTATCACTCTCGCTGCTCTCGAATACCAAGTTCACAACATCTGGCGCATCCTGCGCCTTCAATGTCAGAATATCCTCATTTTGCGCGCAACGCAGCACCTTCATGAGCGAGGTGAGGTTGATGCCGAGGGCGATGTTGCGGTCGCAGCGGAAAGGGGAGAAGGATTCGGCTTTGAGCATCATAGATACGAGGGCAACATGGGAGTTGTCCATGGCTTGGAGGGCAACGCCGGAGTCATTGCAGTCAAAGTTGCAGTCTTGGACGAGGTCTTTGATAGCGTCGACGACCTGGCAGTGACTTAAGTATATATTTCTCATAGTCTGGATGGGTATAGTCTACCTTCTTCAGCAGGTTGGCCTGTTCCAACCGTGCTTCAAGCACTGTGATTTTTTGTCAGCATACTGGACCATGGACCAATATGCTCAGAAGCCGCATACTCTTTGTGAATAGCTGAAATATTTCTTAGGCGAGATCGATGTTCACTTCGATGCGACTTATACGTTACCCTGGAGAGGCTAGCAGACGCTCGAAAACGGACTCACGCAGTATGCTACCTTGAAGATGGTGAAGCAGGTTGGAACTGCAGGTCACTGAGACTGTCAGAGTGGAGGAGTTTGCTTTTGGTGTATGTCGCGATCTTTCGCGCCAAATCACGCTAAGATAAAGTAGTTCGGAGATAGGATATAAGCTGTAAGTATGAGGCAACATATTTAGCTCAGTACTGGAATTATAAACAATCAAGTAAGCGAGGACTCTGAGTATGCAAGAGCTTCTGTCGGGCAAGGGCAAGAGCTATGTCTGTTATGGCATGGAAAATACAGCAGTAGCGGCGCATCGCCGCGTACATTTCCCCTTTCCACAGAAGCCTCCTTGAAGACACTTTGGATGTGTAATGAGGCATTCTATATCTCTCGAGACGCTCCTTTTTCCCTACGATTCTTATGTTGCACTACAAATTTCACCATTACACTCGCCTGTGACCTTTGGCTATTACCTAGGCAGCATACACCTACGCACAGCCCTGTACGGCTCTAAACGACCGTAGAAGAGGCATTCAACATTTTTCTCACAGACATGCCGTCGAGAACTCCCTCAACATCTCCACCGAAATCACCATCTGCGGATCTAAGAGAGTCGCCTTCCTATCCTACCTTAAAAAAGTCTTTTTCAGAAGCTGGACCTGAAGCGCGGCCTTTACTCTCTCGGACGCGGAGTCGATCTGATACATGGAGTCAGCCCCCCACAGGCTTCCGACATGATGATGACTCACGCCTTGCCACAAGTACTCATTGCTGGCATTGTGGTGCGGCTTTGCTCTCCCAGATGATCCCTAGTCGGGAGAAAGCTCCCCCAGTATCACCCGCCTCCCGTCTCCCTCTGCTTTCCCAATTGAATCCTTTTGAAGCGCACGCACCCCCGATATCAGACAGTAATTATCCTGATGTGTCTGGCAAATTAAACTCCACATCTTCTTTTCCTCAAACCGACAAGCTCATGCGGATGAAAGATGCTATGCTTGATGCGACGGACATACCTGTCATTGCTATGTGGCAAGATGGAAGTCTAGCTGTACAAAACAAAGCAGTAGCTCGGATAATGTACTTCGACACGGATCCCGTCTCCGATGATGCAAGTGATGTCCTTTCTCGTCATAGAGTTTTCACAGAGGATTTCCACCGAGAATTGGAACAATACGAATTCCCTATTGTCAAGCTTTGCCGGACTCAGCAGCCCTTTAGCAGAATCAGAATTGGAATCATGGACTCCCAGTCGAGGCAAAAGGTTTTCGAGATCTCCGGCCAATGCGTTTACGACGAGAAGACTGGAGATTTCCAAGCTGGCGTCTGTGCACTGAAGGATGTGACTTGGTACACAGAGCTGCTCAAGATGCAGAACGAACAGAACGAACAGCAATTCCAATTGATCTGTGAAACATTACCTCAAATGGTATGTAATCCAAGCTAGCTTTATCGCAGGGATTTGGAAAGGATGCTAATTTCTGACAATAGCTATGGACTACTACCCCAGAGGGACTTATAGGTACGGTTCAGACCCTTCGTTGAACTCCCGCGCTCACGCACCATAAGACTACTTTTCTCCCTCATGGTACGATTATACCGGTCTGACCGCGGATCAATCCTTTGGGATGCCTTTTTATCGGATGCCGTGCCACCCAGATGATCTGACTGAATCTTTCAAAGAGTGGGATCATTGCCTAACAACAGGTCGAGACTTTGTGTTGGAATTTCGTCTCAGAAAACATGATGATGCATGGCGCTGGTATGTAAATTTCTAATGGGTGCCAAAGTCTGGGTCCCAAGACATGTTTCGGGTGCAGACCTAAGTTTCTCCATCTTTTCGCTCCCTAGAGCTGTCGTATGAGCTTGGAGCTTGTCTGGACAACGAAAGACTGACCCCAAAATCTCACAGGATGCAGGCCAGGGGCTCGCCATTGCGGAATAAATCTGGGAAGATCGTAAAATGGTTCGGATCCTATACAGACATCCATGACCTGGTGGAAGCCCGCCAGGAAGCTAAGAACACCCGGGAACAATTCCTCAGTCTGATCAAGCATTCAAAGGTCACCATTTGGGCGATCGATCGTGGTCATAACATCATATTTCTGGAAGGCGAGCTCATGTGGCAGGATGAATGCCCAGAATTCATGAAAGAAGCCATTGGGAAAAACGTTTTCCAGTACTTCGGCGAACACCGTGGGAAGAAGGATTGGGACATGTTTGAGGACTTGATTCGTGCGATTCTAGATGGTAAAGTCAAGGAGTGGAGCGCTGAACACCAGGTTGAGGGTAAAAACAGGTGGTATCGAACACAATTCGCTCCAATCTTTGTTACGAAGAAGGGGGACAGCGGACGAATGGATGAAAAATTTATTGATGGATTGATTTCAATTAGCATGGACGTGACCGAACTCAAAGAAAGGGATGACAAGTTACAATCCCAGGAAAGGGAAAATATCAGGCTGTCGACCGCCGAGAATGCAGCCAAAGAGGCAAGCAAACTCAAAAGTCAGTTCTTAGCCAACATGTCACACGAGATTCGGACGCCAATAGCGGGGGTCATCGGCATGTCAGAACTTCTCCTGGATACACATCTGGACAAGGAGCAGCGAGAGTTCACTGAAAGCATCCATCGATCTGCGAATGGTCTCTTGACCGTCATTAACGACGTTTTGGATCTCTCCAAAGTTGAGTCTGGGAAATTGGACATCGAAGAAATCCCGTTTTCTCTATCAGTTGTGGTTCAAGACGTATGCAAGATGCTGTCCTTTGCCGCAGAGAGAAAGAACATACACTTCAAAAGCGATGTCCAAGGAGATATTGAGCAGGCTCTGGTAGTGATGGGAGATCCAGGCCGCGTACGGCAGATACTGACCAACCTACTGACCAATAGTATCAAGTTCACATCAGAAGGGTACGTCAAGCTGACCGTTGCAAGTCAAAAAGACACGACTGAATTGATTGAGATTCTCTTTACCGTGGAGGACACGGGTATTGGCATTGAAGATGAGGTGCAGAAACGTCTTTTTAGGCCTTTCAGTCAAGCCGATTCCAGTACGGCTCGAAGATTTGGAGGGACCGGGCTCGGATTGACCATCAGCAAGAACGTACGGATGGCCTTTCTCTCGGCATCTAAAGCATGAAATCGCTGACGATTTTAGCTCGTTGACTTAATGCATGGCGAGATAAAGTTGAAATCGGAGCTCGGCCAAGGCACAACAACCACATTCTGGATACCGTTCAACAAGTCGCAATCTGTAAAGCTTGGTTCGCCCCTCGTGGATATAAGATCTGTGCCAGAAAAGTTTCGATCGGATCTGACAATAACTGGATGCGTTTCTGCCCCTCATAGTATTGGTGGAGATTCCCTGCCAAATGCGGCTCCGCCCCAAAATTCTAGAAACCGGACTGGCCCTGGCTTAGGAGCAACGCTTCCTGAACAAGGTCCAATGGATGACCTAGTCCAGCAGGAGATTGACCGTAAGAGTGTCCATGTTTTGGTTGTGGAGGACAAGTATGTTATAATTCCCTCTCGCGTATGCTCTTTCGTGTCTATGACCAAGTTGCTGACTTGCCTGTTGCAGTGCTATCAACCAGCAGATCGCTCTCAAGACAGTCAAAAAATTCGGATTTTCCGTGAATGCCGTGTGGAATGGCAAGGAAGCTCTCGACTACCTGTTGGAAGCTCCCAGTACGACTCACCCAACACCGGATATCATCCTTATGGACTGCCAGATGCCCGTACTCGACGGCTATCGAGCGACCCATCTCATCCGTCATCATAACCCTTATTCAGCCATTGCTAGAGTACGGACACTTCCCATCGTGGCTATGACGGCCTCCGCTATTCAAGGCGACAAGGAAAAGTGCACCGAAGCAGGCATGGTATGTACCATTTAGGGGCGATCTCCGCTCCTTGGCACCGCAGTCTCGAGAAAGAGGCTTGTTCTATTTCCTAGACCTGCCCTATATCGCAATTTTTACCTTGGAGAAGACATATTGATGTCAAAATTTACACAGGATGACTACCTTGCCAAGCCCGTCAGAGGGAAGACGCTAGAGGACATGCTTCTCAAATGGGCCGTTGAAGGCAAACGGAAATCTCGACTCAGGGAGGTTTTGCGAACCCCCCACATTGACAACGATAGCATCTGTACCGCGGCGTCTAGCATTGCCGCCATTAGTGAATCAATCAGTCCTCGCGGGACTAGCGAGGACGATCAAACGCTTGCGGCCTTGGATGCGTCGAAAGCAACGGATATTGGAAAGAACAAAACTACGATCCAGCGTCTCGTTTCTGAGGAACAAGCCATGATCCTCCGGGATGAGAGGCTACTGGCAGCCAGTAATCCCAATCCGCGCCAGCTGAGCATTTCCATGCCTCCAACTCCCTCATCAATGCGCATTACGCTACCAACCCCGGCGCTTACGGTCGAGAATATGGCCCGTCTAAGTCGTGAATTTGAGGTCAATCCTTTCGATCTCCTCACTTTCAATACGGCAAATGGTGGTGATTCAGACAGCGATGATTCGACTGATCGGGGTAGCACGCCGGAGGAAGAAGTCATTCTATTCGAGCCACGGAGGGAGTTAGCGCGCAATTCGAGTAGTGAGACCACGGTGATACCTCGCAAGAAAAGGCCGTACAGATAGTATTTTGATTGGCGCTGGTGGCCTGCTCTGCGTGGTTCTTGTTGTATAGAGGGTACATACCTCAACTAGTCATTTCAATTCGGATTATTCACCCGTTCTATTCCAATTTGGACAGAAAAGTTAGCCCGTATTAGTTGCAGTATTTTGGGACCATTGCCCTTTCTCCGTATCAGGGGAGGGGGGCAATCAACCTCATTTCTCAAAGCGACGTTGAGCCATTCCCCAATCGACCCCTCAATCAAGAGGCGTTGTAATTCTTTCCTTCTCTGTCGAAGCCTTTTCGTCCAAGAGGCCATCAACCGCATTCACGGCAGCGCGGTCGAGCAAGCCTCCCTTTGAAACCTTGCTTGATATCAAGAGGGTCCTGTCGAGATCTTTTTTTCTTTATTCTACGGTAGAGAGGACAGGAGACCGCACTGACGGCAGGAAGATTGAGATGACCTTTTTTCCTTTGATTGGTGGAGTAAGAGAAAGAGAAAAAAAGGCCAGCTCATCTCACGTTGAGGCATTTTCAAAGAAGAAACAATGGCGCGCATCGAGAGCGGAAATTTGAAATATTCCTTCTTTGAGTGGTGAAGGAAGAGGTAAAGCGGTATTCTGGTCTTGTTGGAATGGTTCTGTATGAGAGGTGATGGTAGCATCGATCCGGGGTACCTATCCCATAAATGCTTCTCACAGCGAATCGAGCTGTAGATGTGAAAGAGAATCATGATTTCATTCAATGGGTCTTCTACCATAGGTTTCATTCAATCCCTAAACCACCTTCTCAATATCCCCTCTTCCTATCCACAACGTTGATCATCCTCTCCCCCTTCTCCCTCCTGTCCAGATTCACCTCCAACACTTGAAAACCCCGGTCCAGATACGCGTCCCCGAGTCCGCTAATATGCGGCGTGACGATACAATTCGGCGCATCCCACAATGGGTCATCCTTAGGTAACGGTTCCGGATCCGCTACGTCCAACGCTGCACCTCTCACTCCGCCTCCTCCGTCGCCTCCACCTAATGGATCGTTGTCGTTGTAGGCTTTGAGGGAGGCGATGAGATCGGATTGCACGAGGATTTGCCCGCGGGAGATGTTGGATATGAACGCGTTTTTCTTCTTGCCTAAGATTGCAAATTCTTCGGCGCCGAGGAAATGCGTCGTTTCTTTCGTTAGGGGCACACTGATGAGGAGATGGTCGATGTCTTGAGCTAGGAAAGTGTGTAGGGAGGCTTTATCCAGGCCGCTGAACCAAACTTCTGGGATCGAGCCGTCGGGATCACCGGTTCCAGGGACGATGAAACCCTTGTCGTGTTTCGATTCTGGCGTTGAGCGCGGGGAGGCTGTATATGCGATGACATTCATACCCATGCCGCGAGCTACACGGGCGACTTGTCGGCCTATGCTACCGTAGCCCAGGACTCCCAGTCGCTGTCCTGCTTTGTCCCTCAGACTATGCAATTCCATTCGATCTGTAGCCTTGCCCCACTCGTGGTTTTGCTGCCATTTGTGGAGGAGGGAATACTGATGCGTGTGGGCTAGCGCGGTCAGGATAACCCATTCCGCAATTTGCGGACCGTGGATGCCGGAAGATGTTGTGAGCGGGATCGAGGTGCTTGTGTAGATTGGAGAGTTTGCGACGTGATTCGTGCCAGCGGAGAAGAAGTGTATGAGTTGGAGGTTGGGGCAGGCTTCTGGACTTGGAGGGAGGGCGGAGAGTGTCACGAGCATGGTGGCATCCTTGTAGATTTCTGTAGGGGTTTAACGATCAACAATGGTCCTCAAAGCCAGCAATTGAGAGATGAAGAAGCGGAGGGTGATCAAACCCGTTGGTATTTCCTCCACGCCCTTCCACGGGGAGCTGGAGATGAGCAAGCTCTTGAAGGTGATGTTGATGTTGGGATGATTCTTCTTGATCCTGTCGAAAATCTCGGTGGGTTCTTTGAAGGGCAGTATGACGAGCAGATGCTCAGGCTTGGTGTTGGGACCGCCACCCATGGTGAGAGATGAAGCCACCTGGACGAGGTGGGTGGTAGGGTTGTGGGGATTAATTGCTTCACGAGGGAGTGGAATGTTGTTGGAAGACCTAGAGGAAGGGCGGAAAGGAGGTGACTATATTGAAGCTGAAGCGCAAGATGACATGAAAACAGAGTGATACTTGACTTGATGGTTAATAAATTCCCTCGGAGGATAATTCGTGAGGAAGCTGACATGACATTCATTGCGACTACCCTATACTGTAGAGAAACATAGATCGGCACCATCGGAATATGTGCCCTCCGTTGTTAGCCTTGAATAGCCGACTACTTCCCAGTACACTACCTTAGCGGAAGGCTATGAGTTTGAGAAACTGTATTTAAACTGTAATCGCTTACGAGACCGCCTTTAGGCAGCTGTTAAGTAATATAATTATCGTATCGAAACATCTATATTACGTTGTGAATCTTTAACGATTTCGTTTATGATACGGTAATAAGTTAGTTCTCACGCATAGACGTTAATACAAAAATAATGAATATGATCCTATTACCGTTCTCCACCAAAAACCGTCGTAGAACCGTTATGATACATTGAAATTTGTCAAACTTGCCAAGCCAAATACTCGGAAGTACTTTGTATTGTAAAACATCAACGCTTTTGAAGATTGAAGTTCGGAAATGAGCGATTCGAACGATTTTCTCGCGGGGGTGACCTACCCCATATATGCGTCCATGGTTGTGGGGGCTAATGGGAGATGGATGTGGGGGTTCATTAGGGAATGCTGATCCCTATCGGATGTATCGAAGCTAATTGTAAAATACAGCTGACTAAGCAAGTTTCGGATAATTCCTTAACCCGTAACACAGGTTTTAACCGTAACTTTAGAAAAACGTATTACAATTGTCATCGCCTTTAGGCAGAGGACTTTAGTGGAACCGTTAATTTTGAAAAACCGTAGAAAAACCGTGTAGATACCGTTCGTTCAATTCATAGCCTTCCGCTAAGGTAAATTGAAAGTATTCGTTTAGTGACCAGTCACCAAGAGACCAGAGTCCAAACCTCCACTATCTCTATATTGTATCTTCCACCCCCCCCACCCCCCCCACCCCCCCCAAAAACCATCATATCCCAATCACATCCCCCAATCCCTCAGCAATCCTGAAAGTAATCCACAACTTCAACCCCTCACTCGGCCCTCCCCCTTCATTCCCCCTATTGATGATCCTCGCATTGAACATCCCACAAAAGCCCCTCTCAGTATACCCCACCATCGCATTCGCCAAAGCAAGTATGAATTCCCTTGGGATACCACCGGCGCCCCCACTCGCGTTGAACAATTCCAGCATCAGCGGCCCCGAACTGAATTTTATGACCCTTTCGCGGAATAAGTGGTCCGGGACATCGAGGATCTGGATTCCGAGTTGGAACCAGAAGTCCGCGAGGTAGGATGCGGCAGGCCAGGACGGTGCAAATGTCTAGGAAAGTCAGTTCTGAAATTCAGCATCCTCTGTATGAGAAGAAAGACGAGCAAATGGCTTCGTTCTTCTCCTGGAAGAAATGTCTTGTCTTACAGGGATCTTTCGGGAATACCTACTGTGAAAACATAGTAGTGGAGGAGGTAAGTAGAACCCAGCTCCTGGATGTGGATGCCATCACGCTTTCCTATGGCGCTAGGAACCACAGAGGGGGAAGAACGTCTGTAGGCTGGAGGCAGTGAGAGTGCTTGAGGTCCGCTTTGTTGCTGCTGGAAATCGATACGATTGACTGGATCGACTCTATTGCGAATCGTTGCCGTAGCAAAAGATAACAGAGTCCAAATGCCGAGAACGGCAGCCTGACGCATTCCTGCGGATTTTGCTGGGAAGCCCCGGTCCTCCACCGTACTCCTATCCTCCCAAATAACACATGCTTGGAAAGGTTGGGGCCTGCATTATAGCATGGCCGTGCGCATCTGCGTTGAAGAGAAATGATGCAGCAGGGGGAAATCGCACCAATTTAGAACAGGCATCGCATGAGAGGCAGCGCTCACATGCTCCATGGTCTGCATAGTCGCTGCCTCGATACTGCGTAAGGCTAAGACGCACCAGAAGCGCGCGTCATCTTTGTAAGACTTTGGTTCTTGGCTGGGCTAGTCATGCAGGAGCGTTTCTTGCGAATTCTTATCTGTTCTGACAGCTCTGCGGGTGTTTTGATAGACAGATGCCGTCCTGTGGGGAAGAGGATCGATTGAAGCGCGCAGCTGTGGTCAAACGTGGAGAGGATATTTAATTACTCTAGTGTGGGGACGGTGACTGATAAGAGTGGGAAGGGTGGGGAGGGTGTGTGTGTGTGCCGAGCAGTGAGTGGTGAAGTGCTGCGGTAAAAGGAAGATAGTCTGGGGTAAATATGCATGTTTGACAGGCCCGAGCCGACTACGCGTAAGCTGCCTGATTCCTCGCAGATCCTGAGACCGCAGCTATACAACGACAACATATTTGTGGATTGAGGAGAGAAACAGATATGATATGGTAGGGTAGGCAATTGATACGAGAAAATATAATGCTCTGACAGAGAAGCTTTTTTTGGCATGGCTGGCTATCGCTAAACATTCGTACGCCATTTTACGAAAAAGCGCTGGCTAGAATGAAGGAAGGAATCAGAATACCGCCCGCATACGTTATGATATGCTTTTCTCCAACTCCACAATTTCCTGGAAATCTCTGGCATATTCCGTAGCCTCTAACTTGGACACTCGCGGCAAAGGCCTGCGTGCGATGCCTCCATACCCGAAGTACGTGTCCAACGCGCTCTTCGTACCTACAATCCCTCCAGAAATAGCGGCCCAGTCACCACGTGCCACAACAGCTTGCAGCTTTCTGGCCTCGGCCAGCTTTCCTGCTGCAAACAGGTCCACAACCTTGACGCAGGCGTTTGGCGCAACATTGCCGATACCGCAGATGACTCCAGATCCACCCACAATGAGCGTCTGCAAAGTGAAGTCTGCAGAACCGCCCATGCACATAAAATTGGAGCCTGCATCTCCCAGGGTGGCAGCATCTGTGGCGGCGGCGATCCGAGTCAGCTTGCCGGTATTTCCGCATGTGAGCTTGCAGCCAACGATGTTGGCATGTTTGGCCAGCTCGCTGATTACGTCAGAGCTGAGATCGATGCCAGCCACGGCCGCCGGGTAGTTGTAAATGATGATCGGGATGGGAGATGCGTCGGCAACGTCTTTGAAGAATTCGAGTATCGTGTCTGGCTTGTGGGATGGCTTGTAGTAGGAAGGAGGAAGAACTAGAGCATAGTCGCCTCCAGAAGCTAGGGCCTCCCGACAAAGTTCGATCGTCTCACGTGTGGATTGCGAGCCACAGCCAACAATGACTGGCAAGGAGTCGAATCCTTCATCGTTCAAAGCTTTGCGTGTCGTCCGAGTGACCTGTTGTCTTTCTTGGTGGGTCAGATGTACTGCTTCGCCGTTGGATCCTTGTGTTGCAATTCCGGCCACACCAGCCTTTGCGAGTCTCACAGCATGTCTTCCTATCGTATCGTGGTCGAGGTCCTCGTTGCCCTTGAAGAATGCCACTGTAGGCACGTATACACCTGGTCTCAACGGCTTGCTCATGGTGGGCGTGTCGTCAAGTGAGGAAACAGATGCGCTCCGGGGAGATGGGTTGTATGATGATCCAGAAGAAACTGAGTCGGCGGGTTTCGCTGGCAGCGCAACAAGAGAGACAGAAGAAATTGGGTTGTCGTCTTGATGGTAACTGCTGGCAGGCGAAGCATTCTTGTGACAAGACATGTTCGATAAACGAAAAAAGAAGAGAATGTGAAGAAAAGGAGCGCAGGTTGATTGGGGACTAGATATTGAAAAGGACGGGGAGACCGGAATGCAGTACAAGTACAAAGCTAAAGAGGCGTTGCAGGTCAAATATTGGCGGTCGATGAGACTATTGAGATCAGCAAGAGGTCCGAGCACAGAACAGAGCCCCAGAGTGGGGGTCCAAACAGTCTAAAAGAGCTGAAGTGAACCCTCGTGGTCTGATGGAACGCAGTAAGCTGAGACATAGAAACCAATGCGAGGGCGAAAAAGGAGAGAGCTCGGAGCAAAGTAGGGACGGTGCTAGTAGAAGAACAAGATTTTCATGCGGATAATGTTGTCATGATTGTTGGCTTATGTGAGCTGAAAGTCTTGTGGGGAGCAATTTTCCAGCCGTTCCACGGAGATGCCAGGAACGCTTCAGACCCCGCATGCATCCCACACGTAGCACCCACACAACCACCACACTCGTCACTGATTGGTGATATACCGCCGGGAAAAGGCTGAATAGATTAAGGTTTACCAGCATCCCAACGGAGAATTGATTGACCACTGCAAGTTGTCGAGCGAGGCGAGTCTTACTGCTAAAGTGCTAGACCGAAGGAGATGTTCTTGCCGGAACTTCGGAAGGAACGGTATTTCTTTCCGCATCCTCCGTATCTAGACTTAGATACGAGATAGCACCGCCAGATGGGTCATGTTGGCTTCTCGACTCCGTTCTGGCGGGCTCGTGAGGCAAAGGCTGTGGCAGAGCGTGGGGGTTTGCGGCGGGACCTTCCGCCGTTGGTGCCGTTTGCAGGGATGCCAAGCAACCAGAGAGGCAGGAACGCCACCTGTACCTAGCTGTGATCTCGGAGAAAATATCTTCTCCACAAAACGCCGTGGCCATTTAGGCGGTAGCCGAATCCATGGTCACCGCCATTCGCGACAACAATGGCCATTTGACTCATTGGGAGGTTCAATGGTCTGAGCATGCAGCTCTGAGTCTGGACCTGACGCACGGTTTGCGACTCATCAATTGGCGTGATGGACTTGGCCCCGAGAGACTTATTTACGAAGTTGAAAACGGGTGAGCAGTCGAGGAAATTACCCTGCCTTCGATGGATGATTTGGATGCATCTTGACGATTGACGAATGGGAAACAATCCGACGCGGTCTTTCGGACCCCGGCCGAGGGAGCATCGGAGCCTTAGCCCGTGCTTACTTTGTTCCGAAAATTGAGCAGGTAAGTAAGTACACTGTTCGGGGTATCCCCGCGCTAGATAATGGAAGACTCTGTTGAGCTCTGGCTGAGGATTTGGTGAACCAATTGAGCGGCCTATACAAATTTTATTGGGAACACAATCGGGTCTTCACTCTCCTCTTATCGGGTTTCGGCACGGCTCGACTAAAGAGACAGGCTAAAGTCGACCGCACATGACCTGCATATCGATGTACATGCTCGCGTGGCAGCCACTGATCTTCTAGAACTAAAGAAGTAGGGTCACGCATATGAGCGTCCGTGCGTCAAGATTCCTTCCGATGCGATCGATGTTGCCCAACTGGTACATAGTACTTACCCCGCATACTGCAAAAAGGGAACGGCCGCAAGCTTGGTCTGTGACGATATTGATCTGATGCGAGACGATCTCCGTGCGCTGTATGACTTGGGCGGGGCATAGCTTGCCACCCCCAACGACGATGTATTGCGGCAGGCGTCTTCGCTTTCGTGTTCGAGGCCATAAGTGGTTTGAAGTTCTCAGTGACCGTCATTAGAATTGGTAAACTCACGTCGTGTGCGGATCAACTCGGCCAATGGAATTTCATCCTCTTCATAGAATTCGGCATCCTCGTCAACGCCGAAATCATTCAACGTATCGCCCTCTGAATCTCGCCAACCTTCTTCACCGCTCCCTATATCCTTGGATTCAGTAGTCTGGAATGCAAGAGACTTGTCTCGAAAACCTTCATTCTTGTAGCGCTCTTGGAAAGGTCGGCGCTGAATTGAAGTAGTAGTTCTTTCGTCATATCGCTTTAGGTCTTCCTGCTGTCTTCTACGAAATGCATCAACGTTGTATTGAATCGCCGACAAGTCTTCATTGTAGACAAACGGCCGTTTGAAAGGTGGCCGATTGCTAGACCTTGGCATCCGGTCAGGGTCTGGGGGAGGCCACAACGTAGAGGGATCTGTCAACAGCATGTTAGCACCATCAGATTATAAAGAGCATGCAGTACCTTCAAACCCATTGATCTCAAAGTCCAGGCCAGATTCGTTTGATGGTGTTGCCGTAAATGGCCATAGCCAGAGCAAGGGAGTGCCGCCCATTCCTTGTCTCATATTTTGCAGTATTCCAATGTCGTAAGGGAATTCCTGTTTCCTGATATTCACTCTCGTGCCATCTGGACCATCAAGGTATCCTCCCCGAGCCCGAGCTCGATGCACGAGTGTCTCATGTCGCTCAATCTCCCAGCCCTCAATTGTCGTAACGTTGCCACCCAAGCACCAGATATTACGAGCCAGAAGGATAGCAAGAGCGAACAAAATGAATGAATTTGCAACCAGGAAAATGAACAGGACGACTAGCTGCGCGGGGGTAGGACCGAGATACTGAGAAGGTCTAATAAGTAATGACCAGGAGATGATCAGCTATTTCGACATACGCTTGGAAGATTGCGTCCTGCCCAGACCATAGCTACTCGAAGGTAGATGAAGTATTCAAGGTAAGTCATAGATGCAGTTGCATAGAACAGGAAGCGGAGGAAATGAGGAAAGGTACGATGAGAGACACAATTGATAGTCCACGGGCAATGGTGATCCATTTTTGGTATACATCTGCAGGTTTTCATCAGAGATCGGCTTCAGTTGCAGAAGATGAGACCTTCAGTGACCTTTGACAAATTTTGCAGTGATGTGCCCGCGGCGGTTTTGATGCTTCACATTTTCTACACCATCTTAGCTTCTTTTTAGACGATGGTGATTGGTCAGAGACCGATTGATCTAAACTCCAGACAGGCGGAACCGATCCAGGATCAGTGAAGCATGCTCGAGCATAGGTTATCCATATGCAAGCAACAAGGGCGTTGAAGACAAATGCCTGCTTCTGTTCCAACGCAGACGGCTCAATATGGTGAAAGAGAATCTGTGATCCATAGGCAAGAAATATGATTAGAGCAACCACGCCCGGGAGTGCCAGACTTCCTAGATCATTCTGAGGCATTAGAACAGCAGAAAAAAGTAGACGACAATGAAGGAAGGAAATATTGGTGAAGAGGGAACTTTTCGCGTCTGCGCGTACCAGGCTAGCGTCAACTTACCGCCAACCTTATTGGCCATCCTTGAATGTATACCACCACTCAGTATTCACCAGTGCTCGACAGCATTCATACACCGCTGCACAGCATGTTTATTTGTTGTATTCTTTTGGCATTTCATTCTCCACTGACATGGAATCACGACTGATGATTTCATTTCTTTGATGTCGTGATTTCACCAACCTCGGTTTTCCTGTACTCGTTCGGTTACATGTGGAGGCGTCTCAAGACTTGGCTTATTCAGGAAAGTTCTACAGGAAATCGAGATACTAGAATATGCTGCAAGGTCTACTGGTCTCGACCATTAGTATTCTGAAGGCGGAGGAATTTTCGATTTGTTGATTTCTGTTGGGGATTCTCGCAATATGCCAATTACACCACTCCCACCAAATACCGTTCGAGCCATTGGCTCTGCGCAAGCGCTTACCGATTCTGCCTCTGTGGTCAAAGAACTAATAGACAACGCTATTGATGGCCGAGCTACCAATATCTCTGTTGAAATATCTGCAAATACACTCGACGATATTCGAGTCAAAGACAACGGTAATGGCATTGCTCCAGACGACCGTGCCATGATATGTGCAAGACATTGTACCAGTAAGATCAGAGATCTTTCGGACCTCGAGAACATCGGAGGGCGCTCTCTAGGATTCCGAGGGGAAGCGTTGGCGAGTGCAGCAGAGATGAGTGGGAGTCTTACAATTTCCACCCGGATAGAAGGCGAAAGCACCGCTGTGGAGCTGAAGTTCGATCGCAGGGGTCAAATATCAGGGTATTGTAATGTCAGGCGCGAGCTCCTGATTCATGCTAAGTCACTCTCAGCGAAAAGCGCACATCTCATCCAGTGGGAACGACCGTCAGGGTCGAAAAGTTTCTCCAAAATCTGCCAGTTCGCAGACAAGCTGCTGAGAAGGCATCGGTGAAAATGTCTGCAAAGGTCAGAAAGATGCTGCAAGCTTACGCCCTAGCACGGCCGCACCTACGGTTGTCACTGAAGACCCTGAAAGCTAAAGACAGGAAAGGGGACTGGACGTATCCAAAAAGCGGAGCACTCAGCGTTTCACTATCAGAAGCCAGCTTTAATGCCGCCACTGACATATTCGGCAAGAAGCTCACTAGCCAGTGCGAATTAACATTATCGAGCTGGTCAAGTACCGGAGAGCAGATCGATGAGGCCGCAAGTCAACGATCGGGGCCTAGCACCAGCAGAAACGAAGTGTACACTCTTGAGGCTATCATGGCCAAACGGGAGTGCGGTACGTATTTCCCCTCCATCTTTAGAAAGCACAAAGAGTATCTTCTAATCAACTCGCTATCTAGATGGCTCAGTATTGAGCAATGTCGGCCATCATCTATCCGTAGACTCGAGACCTGTGTCATGCACAAGAGGAACTCTGAAGAAGATCACCTCATTGTATAAATCCCACATGCGCTCTGCGACGTCTAGCGGAGACAACGCAAAGATTGCAGACCCATTCCTGTACTTGAATATCGCTTGCCCGCCAGGAAGCTACGATGCAAACGTTGAGCCAGCCAAGGATGACGTTTTATTTGCCAATTCCGAGTTGCTTCTCGGAATAATCGAAAGGTGGTTCCACAGCATCTACGGCAAAGTTCAGCCTGGTCCCTCCAAACCATCGGCAAAGACCGTATCCGCGTCTAAGCCTCACGGTATTGAAATGTTGCTTGCTCGAAAAGATACACCTGTCGAATCTGCTCCCGTAGGACTTCCGCCATTAGCAGGATCTACTCTTCCAACCCCTCGATCGGCATCTGAATTGACTGCTCAAACTCAACCACGTTCAAGTCCTTTGGCAACCCCTGCCTTTTATGCATCGGCTTCAGCTCCTCCCTCCTCTCGACAAACTAACGAGATCACTGGAGCAATCAGCCTTTCATTTAACAAACCCCCTGCCACTGACAGAACGCAAGCAGAAGCACCTCCCGGCCTCCTGCTGCGTCATGATGTCTCCACACCTATTCCTGCAGAGGAACCTAGCCTTAAGCCCTCTAGTGATGCAATTCGTACCCGCCGGAAGCCTGCCTGGAACGGTTCCATGTACGCAGAGGAGGAAGACGAGGAAGAAGATCTCCAATTACATTTGCAAGGGCGGCCTCGGTTACCTGTAGATCTTGACCTGGACGGAGACGAACATCTGCGGGATGTCAACGTATCGAACCCGTGGGCTTTCGC
Source organism: Alectoria sarmentosa (assembly GCA_009733775.1). Classification (NCBI taxonomy): domain Eukaryota; kingdom Fungi; phylum Ascomycota; class Lecanoromycetes; order Lecanorales; family Parmeliaceae; genus Alectoria; species Alectoria sarmentosa. The sequence continues at coordinate 20,770 of WOGZ01000137.1, forward strand.
CAAGCTCAATGCAGCAATGCGACCCTCAGATCAGAAAAAGCAACTCCACACCCCAGGACGACAAGACGGCGATGTGGACCATTTCACGGATCCATCTTCAGATGATCTGCCACGGCATGTGGAGCCATCATTGCTGAACAAGCCTTCGCCTCGCTTTGACCAGGCTCACTCTTCACCTGAGGCAGCTTACCCAACACCAAGTCCGTTTCCGTTTCCTCAGAAGGCTCGTGGAAAACGCAGAGCCGACGATGCAAGTCTCGAAGCGTTAGAAACACCAGTTCCACCAAACAGAGAGCGTCACAAACGTGGGGCGCTAGATACCTGGGTGCAGAAGTCCCTCCGTGGCTATGACGAGCTTGATGATTTCCCGGATGCCTTTCAAGAAGACCAAGGTCCCCCAGACCTGCCATATCCTCGTGACTTCGTCTCAGCGAGATCCCTACCACCAGGTGGGACACCACTCTGCGAGATCCCAGATGCATCCCAACGACCACGACGGAACCCCACGCCACGGAAACAGCAGCGAGGCAATATCGAAAAACCGTTCATCTCGCCCGTCAATGACCCAAATCGCGTCTGGTTCGACATTGGAGGAACTTTTTCGCAAAAGCGACATCAAAGACCACGCCCAAATAAAGACCATCAAGACACCACAGCAGCACCCACCCTCATCCTCCCCAATGACGAGATCGAAGACGACGAACCGGTGACTTCAGCCTCCGCACAGCGATCCCTACCGCCTATGCATCCCGACTTGGCAATAACGCTCGACTACGAAGCCCGCAAACAAAAAGCTGGTGAAGCACATAAAAAAGTATTGCGCGAGCAAGCCGCTGCTGCAAGGGCCGCCAGGAAAGCCTTAGCAGATGCGCCTAACCCTCTCCATCCACAGCATGCTACTACGTCTCCTCACAAGAACCGCCAAGCCAAAGCAATCGCCGCCTTGCACACCCCGGACCTCCCTTCGACAGCAGCGCCATCATACGGAGTCGAAGAGATCTCAGCATTCGAACCCTCTGACCCCCGCGCTTACCTCCTGCGCATCCACCAACAGGGAGAACAAGCACCAGGTTCACTAAGAGGGAAGTCAAAGAGGCAGAAGACGTCCATGTTGCCGTTGGAGAACGTGAAAGAGGAGAATTATATCGGGGATTTGACTCTCGTGGTCGATGATGTGAACGTGGGTGATGTGGAAGAGGATATGCAGGAGAGTGGTGTGTGGGATAATTATGCCAAGAGGGGGGAGGAGGGTGACGCGTTTGGAAGTGTTGATGCTGTGTGTGCGGAGGAGATCAAGAGCTGGGAGAAGAAGTTGAGAGACTTGCTGAAGGGGATGTATGCGGAGGAAGGTGAAGGAGAGAGTGTGGATCTGGACGTGGATTTATCGAAGATCATGCAAGCTCACGCAGCTGGATTTGCTTGAGCTGCAGAAAGATCTTTTGCTTCTTACTTTCGCTTATGGCTTGCCTCGTTCTGTATGCTTGCATTGGCTTGATTGGTTTTTGGGTCAGGCGAACATCTGCACGGCATGCATGGCGCTGCTTTTTAGCTTGGACGAGAGCTTTGGCGTTAGATACCCCATTTGCATAATCAATGCTATGATATGAACAATGCTCAGTGACGGCTCTGCAACGTTCGCTCCTCTTGAATGCTCGACCAAAACAAAAGAGAAATCCATCGTATACTTTTGACAGGACGCCCCAAACACCACGCTGGATCATTGATGCTCGCTGCGTGATGTCCAATGCTAATAATCCTGCTGCGATAGGACTGCTCAGGAGCGTCATTCAAAACGGGACATCCAATCATCGACACTGTATAGTACAAGACGTGCTCCGAGGCGTGATTGCCTGCCGCTTAATTTTCAGTGGCAGGTATCTCATACCTCGAATCCCCACCCTTCGCACCGACGGTGACCCATACCAGCTTTCCACCTGCCTCTAACATACCCTCCCATTTGACACCCTGCTTTCTCCCCATACAGCCCAAACCACCCTCTCTAGCCCAAAGGCCCACGACGTCCCGCACGAAGGCTAACTTACCGTTGAGTTCGTTTTCTTTAATCAATTCTTTGAACTCGTGTCCACGATAAGAGCCGCTCAGCATGACGCTTATGGGGTAGCAGAGGACACTTCGGGCAGCCAGTGCTCCAGCTACAAGGATTCGTCCGCTTTTGAGAGCCTTTGCCGCTTGGGTCGGGAGGTGGTAGAAGTCAAGCCATGTTGCATCCCCTGAGATTACGAGTTTGGTGTGGTCTGGGAAGTTGAATTGGAAAGATCCATCGCCGAAGCCCCAGATGCCTACATTGCCAAGGCGTTGGTAGAACTTTACAAACGGGCCTGCGACACTGTTGCGTCTCGATCTGCTCGTAGTCGGTTCCTCGAGCGACTGCGTGTCTATCTCTTCACTCTTGCCAAGGGTTTGCGTCATGTATTTGCCAAATTTGTCCCAAAGACAAAGCTTCCTTCTCTTCTCGTAATCGTGAATGTCGCGTCCAGCGGCAAGCTTATCTGCAACGCCAGCATCGCTTACTGGGACCTGATACTGAGACGGCGGAACCAGGACACGCTTGAGGCCGTCCAGGCCGCAGTTCTCGATGAACTCAATCGGTGCACCTCTTGCATGAACCATCTGGTGCTTCTCACCATACTTTGCCATATTGCGCTTCTTCAAGTGGTCTTCCGCTCCTGCAACAACGACACAGGTTGGGTTGCTGGTTTCGTCGCCTTTGAAGACGCAGCCAACGGTGCCATTAGCGAGGATGTAGCCGATGCCAAATTTATTGGTGTAGTCGACCCACTTCACGACCACTGGGCGGTGCTTGAAGTTCTGACGTTTATTGTCGAAATCTTCAATGTGGGAATGATCTTTGCACACAGCCAAGTCTTTCAAGCTTACCTCAAGCTCATTATGAAGATTTTGCAATTGAAGGAGGACGTCTTCCGGTCTAGAGTCTGGGAGGCATTCTAAGACCTCATCGGGCCCAATGAGCGCGTTTCCTGGCCTTGGGCTATCAGAGCTTTGCCTGGCGCGATCCGACGTCAACTCTGAAGATATTGTCCTGGTGAGGGGCACGATATCAGCCAACTCTTTCTGCACATTTGATGCGATTCTGGCTCTTGATCGAGCAGCCATGTCTTGTCTTTTCGCATCCGAGCTCGAGTCTGTCTGATCAAGACATTGATCCTTGCTTGGTGGCCTGCGAGCCTTTGGTGCCACTGAAGGGTCTGCCATTTCCACATCCAGTACCTGGACTTTCTTCGCTCGAGTAGCTCTAGGGTTCCGAGCCAAAGCTTTTGCCTCGAGACCTCCCGCACTGGATGCATTGAATGTGGTTCGGATAGGTAGCTCGTTTAGTAGGCCTCGTCGTGCGCGCACAGAAGCATTAGCCGAGGCCTTGGTGCGCACGGCGCTGTCGACGGGACCAGCATGCTCTAAGATCTGCTTTAACTGGGGAGGTCTAGAGCTGACGTGAGCAGAACGAAGAGTAGCGGCATGGCTTTGAACAGGAGCTCTTCGTAGTCGCTCAGGTAATGATCGATTACCGGTATTCTCTGCCACAGCAGTGAACGATTGAGACGTCGCGGTGGATGATCGAGACCTGTCTGCGTCTTGCATGCTAACGTCTGAATTAATCAGAGTCGATGAGCTGGAGTCATTTATTTCCGAATTAGTCCAGCTTGATGTTAAGAACTTGGACGTGTACACCATATCTTTCGGCAAAGGTACAATAGGAGCGTGGCCAGAGTCTTCTTCAGCCCGGCATTCCTTGTACAAAGAAAGATGGAAATCTCCGCCGACTGCTGCTTGAGGCTCACCATCGCCAGGCAAATGTCCCACACCACACTCTCTTGCAAGAGTCCTCAGACTCAAGCGCTCGGTACCCTTCAGCATAACGTCTCCACGAGGAGATGCTTTTTTATCGAGATAACGGGGGAATTCACGACAGAAGTGTTCCTCCATCACCATGGGAATAGCGTCGCCGCCGTGCATTGAGAAGAAGGGATGACCAACAACCTGATCTGGATCAGGACGTTCTTCCGCATCGACTTTCAACAGTCGAGCAACTAGGTCTTTCGCTTCCTCGGGTATGTCGTTGAAGTGTCTGTCCTTCTCCGGCCAATCATACTCCACGCCTCTGGCCTTCCGATAAATCTCATTTTGAGAAGCTGCTTGGAACGGAGGTTGGCCAACGAGCATTGCAAACCTGAAACGGTCAGATCTGGGGCAAGGCTAAAGGCATCTCCGGCACTTACACGATGACTCCAATTGCCCATATGTCAACCTTATAATCGTGCCCACCCTTTCCTTTCTCCAAAATTTCAGGTGCAATGTAGTTGGGCGTTCCACATAATGTAGTCCTCCTAGACTTCTGGTCGTATAGGCCTTGGTACTCGTGCTTGCTCACCAAAACAGCCGCCAGACCGAAGTCTCCAATCTTCAGGTTCATGTCGTGGTCCAAGAAAAGATTCCCCATCTTTAAGTCTCGATGTATAACATTCCGTGCATGCATGTATTTGATTGCTCCACAAAGCTGAACAGTCAACCGTCGAACTTCAGGCAGGGTCAAGCATCTTCTCTTCTTGACCATGTCCATTATCGATCCATTGGAGCACAATTCGAGCACAACATAGGTGCTGTCTTTGAAAGTGAAGGCGCGGTGAAACTCGACAATGTTTGGATGTCGCATCTTGGCATGGATTTGGAGCTCTGTTCGAAACTGAGGAAATCATGAGCCTGTAATATACCTCTGAGCATCTAGCATTGACATACCTTGTCCTCCATCTTTTTTACGTTCATATAAGTCTTGACAATCTTGAGAGCATAAATGGTCTTGCCTGTCCCTTTACCCTTGTTGCGTAACTCGCCTTCGTAACAGATCGCGAAGCCTCCTTTCCCCAGACACTTTCCTGTTCGAAACTTCTCGGCTAATCCGCCTTTTGTAATGGGAGGCTGTAGAACCCATTCTGGTGGTGCAGGTGCATATTCCTTCTCTTTCAATGCTTTCTTTGCTGCCTCTGCCCTCTTTGCTTCTTCATCGGCCAGCTGTTTCTCCTTCAGCTTGCTGAGTTTTGGTCTTGCCTGGATGTTGGTTGATCTTGGTGATAGCGCCTCCATTTCTCTACCATCAGCTAAGTCGTAGGTATTCGTTTTCGAATCCCAATGAGCCTGCAAGCTGACTACCGGGCTCCAGAAAACGGCCAATGGTCACAACTTCTGATTATCGCATGACCGTTGTATGACTATTATTTAGATATGGATATTAGCGTTTGTGAGCCTACTATAACCAAGCGTAGGAGACGTCGTACGAGGTGCACTGGCTTTCGTAATGAGTGAAAGGGTGTTCAGCAAAATGTAAACATTGAAGGTCTTAGCGCATGACAACGGACGGCCGGCTTACCTTCCTATCTTGGCCACCGCCAAAAAGACTTGTGCCTCGAGTCGACTACCATATAGTAAGTCGTTGTCTTTTACTCTTGGTAACGCTGTATTTAATAAACCACATAGGAACAGTCCGAGACTCGTCTAAAATATTTACGTCTATCAATACATGGATACTCTGCTTTAATAGCCTCTGTCTTGCTAGCTGTCCGAGGGGCCCGCAGTCATGATAATTACCAAATCTCCTGACTGATTGTCCATTGACTCAGTTGCCCGCTATGTCTAGTATAGTGATCAAGCTTGGCTCTCTCGTGGTCAAGACCCTCTCGAAGCCGATTGCGGTGGGTATAGCTTCCTTCGTAGTCTGCCAATCAATGGGCTGATACCTGGCTATTCAGAACCGCATTAAGGCCCAAGCCCGAGAACATGAGAGATTCCGCCGCGTGTGCGTCAGCTTCGCACAGGGTATACATCGGTGGGATATGCGATTTCGACTTGGACTTCTTCAAGATAGTGCGGCTCTCGAGAAACAAGCCACGCGGGAAGCTGCTGAAGCTCAGGCCAAGAAGCACAAGTCCGAAGCTCCTACGGTCAAGACAGAAGCCCAGACAAAGGCCGATGAAGCAGCTGAAAACCGATCTAAAGATAGCCTCGATAAGGCAAAAGAGCAAAGAAAGAAGCCAAAGATCCGGCCTCTGTCCGAAGCTAAAGCTATCGATGTGGGTGTCCTCTCCTCCCCTTGATCTGCCTTGAAAGGGAGGCCTTTTACCCTTGAATTCACATACTGACTCGCAGGATATCCTCAGCTGGGCTCGAACTTCGTCTCCGAATCTTTCCTCTTCCTCGTTGGAGTCAGCCTGGTATTCTTCGAAACTTACCGCCGAAGCAAGCAAGAAACCTCCAAGCGAGAAGATGTCGCCGATCAAATTGAGAAGCTAGAGAATCAAGCAAAGCTATTCAGGAAAGCGTTCGTGGATCTCGAGAAGGAGACCCTAAAGAACAATGGCACCGGTCTGACCGGCACCCGGAGAATCCTGCCAAAGGAGGTTTACGCGCTCGAAGAGCAGGAGGAGGAGGAAGGCAAGCCAAAGGGTTGGGTGTCATGGTTTCAGGGAATTTACCGACGAGAAGTCCAAGAAGACGAAACGAAGCCGGAGCCTTCGGTTGAAGCTCCGGAAGTCAGACTTCAAAGCACGTCCACTGGGCGAAATGCTACGATTAAGAACGACTCTTCACCTGCGAGCATTTTGAGCAAATTACTACCAACAGGCCATAAGAACGATCCCGCGAAAACCACCCAGCCGGTAGGGGAAAGCCACAAGAATACGGCAACCGAAAGCAACAGTCCGCCAAAAGAAGGCGTCTCCAAATCATGAAAATGGATGATTGTGCGAACGCATTGTTGTCCTTGCGTGCCTCGACTGCATGTCTACGTGTGTATGAAGGCAAGTGTATATCATGAATGAACACAAAGAGTGGCCCCCCAGAATTGGCGGTATTCAATTGGTATATGACGAGTCTATGGGTAATGGAGGCATTTGCATGGGCGTTCAAGGATATCTTGTGTTTGATACCCAGAGAACGCATCTCTACTCGCATTAGTCTTTACCAAAGCATCCTCACTTTTCCCAACATCCAACCTGCCAAAGCTCCATTGCTCCCTCCACATCCCACTGCAAACACAACAGCAAGCAGCCTCCCAAGATATACACACCCAGTCCCTCATGTTCTGCACCACCCTCCGCCGCCGCCCCTCCCTCACCACCCTCATTCCCCTCCTCACATCCTCCACCAACCCCGCCCTCCACGGTACCATCTCCTTTCGCCTTCTCCCTCATCAAGCTCTCCCCAACCCACCGACTAACCACCAATTTAGAAAGCAATCTCCAAACCCATGACCTCGCCCTCCCCATCCAATCTCGTACCAATCCGCAACAGCGCCCTGTAACCCAATCATTCCTCATCCTGACCACTTCAAGCCTCAAAGACGCAGAGTTAACAGAGAGGATAAATCGCTTCTCGACGCTGACAACGACTCCCATGCCAACCATCGCATTCCTGTTGTCCACTTCTCCAAACAAGATTGACCCTGACGGAATGCACCAATTCATGGAATTACAAACACGGTTCGCCCATCCCATCTTCGGCCACCACCACCACCACCACCACTATAGCTCCAACTCTCTAACACAATCTCACCACATAGAATCCACGCCCTCCCCACACCTCTCCCTCTGCTCCCGATCCCCACTCCGCAGCATCTCCTCCGCATACTGCAAACATACGCCACGCCGCCCTCACCGCGACCAGCACCAACAACAACAGCCCAGGTGACAACGCTCGCGCTGCTACCGTACGTCACGTCGACGGCCCCCGCGAGGCCTTTGTCGGCGCATGTGACGAATGTGCTGAGCGATCTGTGTGGATCGTTGAAGGAGGTGGCGCGGTTGTGTGAGACGGGTGGAGGGAGAGGGGTGTTGGGGGAGTGGTTGGGTGAGGAGGAGGGGAAGGGGGTCGCGGAGTTTTGGGAGGGGGAGTGGATTGTTGAGTAGCTGGCTGTGATTCTTGTGGTGGGATAGGTCGGTTGAAGGTGGAGATGGCTAAAGGTGGGTAGAAGATCGAGGGGAGGAGGTGCTGCTTTACTGTTGTAAGCTCTGTGTCCATATTCATGATCACTTGGGCTAGAGTGTATTGCTGGCTTGACCTCATCTCTTGCTTGCTTAGACATGCTCTGGAAAAAATATCCAAGAAGTATCATGATGGTCGAAGATCAAGTGCTCAATTGGATCTTGTTATTAGTACAAGGAGTGCAAAGCAATCCAACTCCGCCAAGCCCGATCGGTACCAATCTCGCGCCTCTTGATCCCTATATCTCCAGTCGTGGTTCCTGGCCCTGAACACGTCCGATAACGATACTGGCGGCATACTTGGGGATGACCTCGTCGTCGTGCAGCATCTCGAACTCTGTTACTTTGTCAGCTCACAGAATTTGCATTGAAAGGAAGAAGTGGAACGAACCTTCAGAAGCATCCTTACCCATGTGGCTAAACAGCGCCTGTGGGCCTCCTGGATGCTCATCCAACCAATCTGTCACATCAAGCACGATACCCTTGACGACAATCCAGAGATCATCCTTTTTGTTATGCTTCGCCACTTCCTCCATGCTATACTCCTTCTCCGGCACCTTGAACTCCACAGGATCAGACGGCTTGCTCACCTTTCCTGGGTCCTTGCTGTCTGCCTTGTCACCCTTCATTACTGGAGCAGCAGATCTCTGAGATTGCTGCTCTTGCTTCTTGCCTCCGGCAGCAGGCGAGTAGCTCGCGTCAGAAGATGCATTAGAGCCGTCTGCCCACTCGACCGAGATCTTCCCTGGGGTTGAAGGGTCGATATGCAGGGAGATCTGTCCAAGACGCTGAGAGGCAGTGGAAATTCCGCCTGTGATGACTTTCTGGAAGAGGTACTGGCTGGCACTGCTGCCTGCAACACGGCCATAGACGACACAGCCAAGGAGAGAAGAGCCACCGAGACGGTTGGCGCCGTGGACACCACCTGCGAGTTCACCGCAAGCGTAGAGACTCTCAAATGGCTTGCCTTCTGAGTTCAAGACTTCAGCTTTGTCGTTGATTTCGATACCACCCATAGTGAAATGTAGGACTGGCTCCATAACGGCGACGTGGAAGGTATCATCGATGTTGAATGGGAGGTTGTGGAAGAATTTCTTTCCGAAGAGATCTTTTTGTTTGCCATCGGCAATCTCGTTGTAGTTGGAGAAGGTCTTCTGGAGGGCACTTTCGGAGCATCCAATGTCTTTTGCTAATTGCTTGCCGCTCATCTTCTTCATCAGGCCACGGCCAGAATAATGACGAGTGTGGAAGTCGAGCACGTTGGATGCTTTGGAATTGAGGACTAGGCGGATAGGCCACTTCTTGGCTTCCTTCTGCTTCCACATCTCGCCAGACACATAGTCACGGTGACCTAGCTCGTCTGAAAATCTTTGACCTTCACCATTGAGTAAGAGACCGCCCTCACCACGTAGAGCTGCGGACCTGTCAGCGAAAGCCTCAATTTAATTTAAACGTAGGCAGACATACCTTCAGCGGCCAAAAACTTCCATTTCGAGCCTGGGTCTTTGGGATCTACCAGACCTGTTGGATGCACTTGGACCTTGTCGAGATCAATCCCGTTGCCACCGATCTCCATCAACATCTTCAAGCCATCACCAGTAGCATGTGTGCCGTTTGTGCTGGCCAGATCAAAAGTATCGGGCCTATGTTTCTTCAACAGAGATGAGTCGCTGAAATCGGCAGCATAGCCTCCAGTAGCCAGAATCACCACACCATCAACGGAACTCTCCTCGCCACCGAAATCATATGTGACTCCAGTGATCTTGTTTCCTTCTTTGTTGATCTTGGTAACACGGGCTTTCTTGATGATTTGAATCCGCTCTGGGTCACTCTCGACCAACTCTTCCAGACGCTGCATTAAGGCATAGGTTATCGCCATGCCTGGAAACTTGGCATCATGCCCTCTGTGTGTTCGAGGTTGGGAGTGGCCACTAGGCAGTTGTAAGTTTTCTGTCTTTACTGATTAGACAGAGTGCACATACCCTAATCGTGAGACGAGAGTCAAATCCAGGTTGAACACATCCTGAAGCCATTCTACCGCTGAAGCGGATTGATATGTGAGGACTTTGATCAGATCAGGGCGTGCCTTGTCTCTTGCCGACTTGATTGTGTCATCGTAAAATTGCTTGACGCTGTCTTGGATCTTCTCGTCGACTTGTGTTCTCGTCAACGCAGCATTGATGCCCGAGGTTGCTTTGGTAGAATTTCCGCCGAAGAAGTCTATGCAATCGGTCAGTCTATTGAGGGTGTCATAGAGAAGTCAGTGAACCGACTGTTCTTGTCGAGTAATAGGACATTTCCTCCAGCGAGGTAGATAGTATGAGCAGCACTCAGGCCAGACACTGCAACAGTCAACTTCAGGCCCAGCGGAACCGAGTGGAAGGCTGCTCACAGCCGCCTCCAACAACAATTACTCTGGGCGCCATTGTGAGTATATTGTGGAGAAGAAGCAACAGGAGATGTTTGAGGGTGAGAAGGAGACGATGCTGAAGGCTTTCAGAGGAGGGGGGAAGTGCGGGTCTTTGTGTATTATAGGTAGGCACGCAGGCAAGTATTGACAATGGACTTTGGTTTAGTGGCGTATCTCCGAGCCTCGGCTGTTGCTACACTAGTCCTGCGTACTAAATCGTCGAAGGTGATTGGTTGACCAGTCTCCGCAGCCTGGTGGTGCATTTGCACATGACCGATGATTCAAGTTAACTTTCCGAGCCGAATATCAGATGCTCTCTTTATGCATCTACCGGTAGTACGAGTACGTGGTACGCATTTCAGACTTCATTTCCGGACTGCCATGAGCTTGCAAGTGGCCTAGATAGGAGCAGAGGTCCACACATTTTATCATGGTTCAGAGTTACGACATAGTAGCCTATCCTTGTGCTCGCAGTTTCGTTGCCCTGCCATGACTGCACCGTAGCAGAGCTAACTGCAACTTCAACACTGAATAACATCCGCCGAAGAATAGGTGAGGAGGATATAGGGAGATATCTGAAGACACCTTCACCCATGAATGGAAATTGTCAACATTGATCTCGAACCTTTACTCACTCTTCGATTTTACCAATTCCGGTCTAACGACCTTGCATTCCTCGTCCCGCAAACCGATCGGAAACTTGTATTGCTGCGTCCCTCAGAAGTAACCATAAAATCAACTCTGACGAGTCCGCTGTTTCGATGGTGAGAGCATAGTGTCACGCCAGTCCGCTAAGTCCTGAAACAGCAGCGCTTGAAAATCCATCTTCCAATGCTGTCAATACTCACGTAATACAACCATATAGGATATGCCTATTGCCACGCCGGATCCATCCCTCCGTCCAAACCAAGTTACAGCCGTGTTAGTGTTCATCTGATTAAGAAACTCATTTGCATGACACTTTAACGAGTCATGGCATACTCCCGTTGAAGTTGCGGAAAAACGTCGAGGGCTATAGTAATCTCGAGATACCCGTCACTGTCTATTGGCAAACTGTGACAATTTTGGATGAAAGCTTGGGTAGTCAGTCTCAGCATAGTTGCTCTACGAACACCCGAAGATAAGGAATCGTTGAGGGAGCCTCTAGATCCGACATCAGCACGTCTGCACGGCAGAAGTGGCAAATTACCAAAGGAGTTGGAGGAAATCAAGGCAGCGACACATTACACGAGGCACGCGATGGGGATACGACAGAAATCTGAGGAGAAGGATTACAACGTCCGCAGACTTACGGATGATGAGCAGGAGTATACTACTGACAATGGAAAAATAGGAAGCTACCGACGTGAAGCAGATTAAATAACCAACTCCAGTGTCTCCCACGACCCCAATCCTCCATCAAGAAGAGCACAAGATCGATCGACATCAAAGGCTGCCGTAGAGGGTATCCGAACAGTCTTCGTCAGAGTGACCAGAGTGCTCAGAAGGTCATACAAGAGCAAGCAGCACATGCGAGACCCCTGCGGTCAATCCCGGTGGACAATGGGTACGACCCTTTATGAATAGCTGTCACATTCAGTGACTAGCTCGAAATGTCCCATCTTCACGTCTCCTAGAACTGCGCCAAAATTTGACCACTCATCGGCCCACTATCATCATCCCATCCAACATCTTGTTCTCGGATACTGATTGGAAATCCACGGGGCTGCTACTACAGTGTAGTTGTTCCGCTCTTCTCATCAGTAAATAGTCATATCTGTCCAGCCCTGCGAGCAGACGCAATGGAATGGTATGCAAGATAATTCTCCAAAGAATAAAATGACCTGTCCTTTTCACCAACCTCGACATCAAGCGCAATTGAAGCTCGATTTTACTCAAAATGCTACAGGCTCACCACGCCCCATCGCATGGTCTCTTTCCCTGTGAAGTTTGCTTCTCGTTACACTCTGCCTTCCTCGTTCGAGACTTACGGTGCTCTCGTTCTGGCCGCTTGTCGAACTCTTTGTCTGTACCTGCAGGCTGTAGGAGACCTTTATTCTCTACACCGGCGGTGCTGGCCAGTTGCGCCAAATCTCTCAACCCCGGGGGTTCAGAGGTGCTGTCAGTCGCCGCGCCTGCTCTGCCTGGCGGTAGTGAGCGTCCATCTGATTCTAGATGGCGACGCATTACATCCACATTCGCCGACACTTCGCTCGCGGTCGGGGTCTCTTCTGTTTCCTATGATATTTCACCAACAATTCAACAGCAATGGATTGATAAGAACATACCTGGCTGCGGTCGTACATGGAATTCACAGCGTTCAAAACCATTTGAAATCATTTCCCTCATTGCACTCTTCCATGTGCGTTCCCATTGTATTTCCAGTGCGCGTTCACGTCCACACTTATGAAATATCGACTTTTTGGATGCATCGAAGGCGATGTCCGCAATTAGCAGCTCGACGAAACACTGATAAGAGACATTATTAATAGTTCCGCCGACGGTTGACTACTATCGACGATGGTGGAAAAGAGAAGCAATGCCCATTTACCACTCCCGTTCCCTTCGCCGTACTCTCCTTCCTCTCGGCATAGATGGTTCGGCTATCAAAAGCTGCTTTGTTTGCCCCAATCTTTCCGCCACATTCGACTTGCAATTCGGCTTCAGGTTTTTCCTCAAGCATTATCTGACGTATTTTCGATCTCTTTCGTCTCTTACTATTATGATAGCAATTCTGTGCGATCTTGGACAAGACCATGTCTATCCATGATCCGGGAGGGTCGGCGAATGTCGAAGGAAATCGCTCAACAATCGTCTCAAATATTGATTAAAGCTTGCTCTTGGTACGATTATCATCCAGAGGATGTCCTAGCACATGAAGAGCGGCCACCTCCTCTTCCACTTCAGCAGATGTACTGCTGTACGTCTTTTTGGCGATGTTCAGCCCTGTCAATATCGCAGAAACGGTAAGAGGTGTTTCGGAATTGGCAGATCTCGAACCGTGACTGAGACATTGAGAGTATGATTTGAATGTCTCTTTATATAGCAGAAATCGAAACAGGAATCCTACGGAATTGGCTTGGGAAACAGTACATGAAACTGTATTTTTGTATGCTGGAAGAGGTAGAGAAAAGTTTTCTTCTTGTTTGTAAGTGCGATAGGATGACGCGTCGATAAAGGAAGGAATTATGGCATGCACGGGTTTATTTTGATGATTTACAGGCGCGAAGAGGTGGAGCAGGGGAATACTCGATTTTTGGTTGGTTAAAGTAATTTAGTTCAGAAATGCATTTCGGGAAAAGTTCGAGTGCTGACTAATGCTCTGCACCACTGATCCTCGGATGTAAATTTCTTGTGACCCTTCAGACCTGACATCGATTTGGGCATGGATCGAACATGGGCGATGAACCATCAGACCACGACCACGCTCTACTGGCACGGCTGAACAACCTCAAGCAGTCGAATGTTTCATTTGGCTCTCCCAGTAGTCTTTCGATCCCACCAGTTCCCAGCAGACTCGATAAGACTCCTGAAGATCTTCTTGCACGCTTCGGGAGGCTACATGGCCGGAAATCTGCTGATTGCAACAAGCAGGCTCCATTGACAGGTTATATCGACAACGATGACAGCTGTCCACCTTCACCTATCGTCGAGGAACTCCTGGCTCAGCTGGGTCCTGAAGACCAATATAGAATACGCTCTACAGATCTTGAAGAGGGAAAGGAACTTATTGAAGAAGCAAAGCGCATGCTTCCCGTTGGAGATGAGTCGATCCAGAAAAATGAGCGTAGAAGCTCTGCTGCCAGTTTGAGCCGAACCCCGAGGGGATCTACACAGTCTATTGAGCTTGAGCAAGACGAAGAGGCTGACGCAGAGGCCTCTCTTCAGCGTATTCTGGACGAGGTAGACCTCGAGCGTCAGCAGGAGCCTGTGTCGATCGTCCCCTCATCCCAACTCGACACGGCGCTCGCATCCCCAGCTCCAGCGCAGCCAGACTCCTTTGCGTCACTGGTATTTCCTTCTATTCCCAATATACCACTGCTGTCGTTGGCCCTTCCCTCCACGCCCACGACAACACCCTCCACCCGCAAGCCTACATCTAAACCTCCTGGATTCTCCGATCAGGACATCGACACTTGGTGCATAATCTGCTGCGCGAACGCGACAGTCAAATGCTTCGGCTGCGACGGCGATCTATATTGCTGGGGTTGTTGGAAGGAAGGCCATGTTGGAGAAGATGTGGGATTGGAAGAGAAGAGCCATGTTTGGGAGCGAGCGGTGAGACGGAGCGGATAGGAGTCGGCCTATCTCCATCAAAATCTAGCCCAGGCTGGACCATCAAATTCTTGGTAACTAGAGGTTGCTCACCTATGAGTCGTAACACCTCGGCGCATCATTGGCCGCCAGCAGCATCGTGCTTTTATTGGCCTGCATTATTAGCCTCGCTTGCTAATTGAAGGACTGGGGCCGGATCTTCAAGTTTGAATTCGGAGCTCCTCTTCAAAAGATTGTTTTCGGCCACTACGAGTCGCGGTATCGTTCGGACGAAGATTGCGCCTATTGACAAAGCTGTTGCCTCAGGTAATTGTGCCACGCGGACTTAGCTCGTTCGTGGCACCATTAGGTTCAGTATATTTTCGATTCTCGAAAAAGGTTTGCTTGGCTCCTTTTGTTGGCGGGTAAAATATTGCGCCGCCTCCACGAAAGCCAAATTTATACTGGGGGAGTGATGATGCCTGGGCATAAAATGCTGACTCGACCTCGAGTCTCAAATTACGATGAATCACTTCACGTATACACGACGATACTCATTTTCCAGGGTCAGGTCTTACATCCAAAGTCTTCTTTCTGGCCAGCTTCGTGATCCATCCGTCTACTCTAGCGATATTCCTTCATTTGTATGATACCTAACACTGCGGAGATATATGAATATGACCATGCTTTCAGAATCAAAACAGAATGAAGAAGAGCTCCCAAATCCTCAGTCCGCGATGGTGGTGAATAGAGAGGTCGCGGAACACGAAAATGACCAAAGCCTGACGACGGACTCCCTACATCAAGTCAAATCGGCAATTTCCCTGCAACAAGTAAAATCTGCGGGCATCCCACCAGTGCCCGAAGCAGAATTTAAGCCCACAACGAGGCTGTATCTTGCCTTTGGCACATTGGCAGTGATCACACTTATGGTGGCTCTGGACGGGACAAGTTCATCCGTTGCTCTGCCCGTAGGTTCCTTGTCCATACGTCCCAGCTATTGAGGGTAATCAACGACTGAATTACACAATCAGATCATGGCACGAGCCCTGAAGGGCACGGCGATCGAGGCTTTCTGGGCGGCACATCTTTTCTTCTCTGCTCCACAATCTTTCAACCCAGTTTCGCCGAACTCTCTCACAACTTCGGTCGAAACCCTCTCGTGATGGTGGCTCTGGTCTTCTTCCTCATCGGCGCCATTGTTGCTGCGACGGCCGATGGGTTCGGATCCCTTCTTGTTGGCAGATCCCTCCAGGGTGTCGGAGGTGGTGGGCTCATTGCTCTGACCGAAATCCTCGTCACTGACTTGGTGCCGCTGAGGCAGAGAGGCCAATGGATTGGTATCATTAGCGCAATGTGGAGAGTAGGTTCTGTTACCGGTCCCATTGTTGGTGGCGCGTTTGCGCAGGCTGTGTCTTGGGTAGGCCACGACGCATCATAGTGATGGCTTGCCTTGAGCTGACCGTTGATTAGCGGTGGATCTTCTGGATCAACTTGCCGTTTGTTGGGCTCGCTCTCGTCCTTGTGCCTCTTACTTTGGTGCTTGCTTTCAAAGTTAGCTCTCTCGCAGACAAACTCAGGAGGGTGGATTGGATTGGATCGGTCCTCTTCGTCGGGTCGACTACCAGTTTCCTGATTCTAATTACGTGGGGGGGGTGTGTCATACGCATGGGGCTCATGGCGGGTTCTGGCCCCACTGATCGTCGGCATCGTCGGCCTCGTAGTCTTCGTAGTCTTCGAAGAATACGTCGCCCAAGAGCCACTTATTAGGCTAGACGTTTTCAAGAATCGAACGGCAGCGGCAAGTTACTTCGAAACGACGCTACACGGGATGATCCTTTGGTGCATTCTGTACTACATGCCTCTCTACTACGAGGCCGTTAAAGGCGAGACACCCGTTATCGCCGGAATAAGTCTTTTCCCCGCCACATTTACTGTGGCTCCTGCAGCCATGGTTACGGGAATTGCGATTTCTAGAACTGGCCGATACCGATGGGCAATCTGGTCTGGTTGGGTGCTGACCACTCTGGGGACCGGTATACTCTATTTGCTTGACATCAACACGACAACAGTCCAGTGGGTATTCCTCAATCTTGTAAGCGGATTGGGAATGGGCGTTCTCTTTCCCTCAATGGCTTTCTCGATCCAAGCAGCCACCATAAACAAGGACCTCGCCTTCGCCGTCGCCGTGTTTTCATTCTTCCGCGCCTTCGGCCAGGCAATCGGCGTTGCTGTTGGAGGTGTGATTTTTCAGAACCAGCTCAAAAAGAAGCTCTTGACTTACCCGCTTCTCGCTTCCGTGGCAGGTGCTTATTCAAGCGATGCTTCGAGCTTAGTGCAAATCATCAAGATGCTGCCGCATGGACCGGCAAGAACGCAATTGATTCAGAGCTACGCAGATTCTTTGAAACTTGTATGGATTATCATGTGTGCTTTGGCAGCTGTGGCTCTTCTGTCGAGCTTCCTGATAGAAGGCTTCGAGCTGGATCGCGCATTGGAGACGCAGCAAGGGTTTCAGATTGAACAGACGACTGTTGATGAGGAGAAGTGAAGGATAATGGTAAAATCTAATTCCTGGGCTATTTGGGGACGCCTCGGTATGGTAGCGATGGTGCTTTTGAGTATCAGAATTGCTATATTTGTACAAATTGTGTATATGAATTGATGTACAATTTTTCAGATATTCGTCCAGGGATCTTCTGCGGAATGACCCATGAGTGTCTTCCTTTTTTCATTACCACCGGAGCATAATATTCGAGTAGCAGGCAAGCTGTCACGAAATTTGAAATTTCTGGATAATGGCCTCTTCTAAATTATCCATATCATTGAATACGTAAGCCCAAGAAATCTGACCGTCGATGTAGTCTACTTGTAAAAGCAGAGACATAGAAGCTGAATTCAGCGGATTCCTGATGCTACAACTGGGATTCTTCATGGTAGCTTGCCTGACAGTGTGATGAAGATGATACAAGACAAAGCAATCAGATATGAGATAGTTGCCTTGCCGAGATTTTGGTTGATTACGGCGAAGTGCCAAGTGTCTGCCTCATTGCCACTACCAATCATGCGGCGGAGCTGACTACGAGTGTAAAGTATGTTCACGTTTTTATAGCCGCTGGAAGCGAGTCCGTTTGTCGCCCGCAAATGGAACGTCATTGAGCACAAAATAACATTAACTCTACCAGCCGAATCTAGGCACGAAAGGGCAATCTTGGAGCCTGCACACCATCTGACATCAATGTCAGTGCATGTTCCGTAACTCTTTGATGCTCTCCTGCCTGGATCCCGCAGCACTCGCAAGCATAGCTGGACCGTAAAACTCAAGGGAAATCACCATGGTATAACGATGGCTCTTAAACTCGTCCACTTCTATAACTAGACTAATTCGGAGCTTCAACAGGCAGTGACAAAGCGCGCCGGCCGGAAGAAGGACCCTGGTAATGCGCAGGCGGCCAGCAGCGTAGCGGGAAAGCCTCAAGTTCGAAAGGCCGGCTTTGAAAGCACCAAGAAAAAGGAGGTCGGAGTCTCAGATCTTACACTTATCAGCAAGATATCAAATGAGGCTATAAATGACAATCTGAAGAAACGCTTCGAGAATGCGGAAATCTATGTACGTTGGGCGGGCATGCAACGGGAAATGGAGATAGGACGGCAGTGTTGATTGGAGCGTAGACATACATTGGCCATGTGCTGGTATCTGTCAACCCGTTTCGAGACCGTGGGTTCCCCTGCACCTATGAGAAGAGATGGGCGAAGCTGACAATGTATAGTGGGCATCTACACAGACTCGGTGCTGGATTCCTACAGAGGCAAAAACCGACTCGAGGTCCCTCCCCACGTCTTCGCAGTTGCAGAATCAGCCTACTACAACATGAATGCCTATAAGGATAACCAGTGTGTCATCATATCAGGGGAGTCAGGAGCAGGAAAAACAGAGGCGGCGAAACGGATAATGCAGTACATTGCCAATGTGTCTGGAGGCACTGATTCGTCGATACAACAGACCAAGGATATGGTCCTGGCCACGAATCCGCTGCTCGAATCTTTCGGGAATGCGAAGACGTTGAGGAATAACAACTCGTCGCGATTTGGGAAATATCTAGAGCTACAATTCAATGCGCAGGGAGAACCGGTTGGGGCCAACATTACGAACTATTTGCTGGAAAAGTCAAGAGTTGTGGGACAAATTACGAATGAACGAAATTTCCATATTTTCTATCAATTTACGAAGGCTGCATCTTCGAATCATAGAGGTAGGTTACAGAGCTCGAAGGCGATGTTCTGTGGCTGACACGATGACCAGAGATCTTCGGGCTTCAACAGCCGCAGTCATATTCGTACACCAGCCGATCGAAATGCTTTGACGTACAGGGAATGGATGACGGCGCAGAATTCAAAGATACCCTCAATGCTATGAAGGTCATTGGGTTATCACAAGGCGAGCAAGATAACATTTTTCGAATGTTAGCTACCATTTTGTGGATTGGGAACGTCACCTTCCGGGAAGACGATAGTGGGAATGCAATGATCACCGAACAATCAGTGGTAGATTTCGTAGCATATCTGCTAGAAGTCGACGCGGCGCATGTCAACAAGGCTTTGACCCTACGAGTCGTGGAGACTAGTCGTGGTGGTCGCCGAGGATCTGTATATGAGGTGCCTCTGAACCCAACACAAGCGACGGCCGTACGAGATGCTCTGGCGAAAGCAATATATTTCAATCTTTTCGATTGGATTGTTGACAGGGTCAATGCGTCGCTCAAGGCACGTGGAATTGTCGCAAATTCTGTAGGTATTCTGGACATTTATGGTTTCGAGATTTTCGACAAGAACAGCTTTGAGCAGCTTTGCATCAACTACGTCAACGAAAAGCTTCAGCAAATCTTCATACAGCTTACCCTCAAGACCGAGCAAGAGGAGTATGCAAGGGAGAAAATCCAATGGACACCAATAAATTACTTCGATAACAAGATCGTATGCGAGCTCATAGAGGAGAAACGACCACCTGGCGTGTTTGCAGCCCTTAATGACGCCTGTGCAACCGCTCATGCCGATTCCGGAGCAGCAGATCAAACCTTCGTGCAGAGGTTAAATGCTTTATCTTCAAACCCTCATTTCCAGCCCAGGCAAGGACAGTTCGTCATCAAGCACTATGCGGGCGATGTCAACTACGCTATCGAAGGTATGACAGACAAGAACAAAGATCAGCTATTGAAGGATCTGCTCAACCTTGTGGGCGAGAGCAGCAACACCTTTGTGCATTCGCTGTTCCCTCACCAAGTCAATCAAGATGACAAGCGTCGTCCGCCAACTGCAGGTGACAAGATCAAGGCCTCGGCAAATGACCTGGTGGCGACATTGATGAAAGCTTCTCCCTCATATATCCGAACTATCAAACCTAACGACAACAAGTCGCCTAGCGAATACAATGTTGGTAATGTCATGCATCAGATCAAGTACCTTGGTTTGCAAGAGAACGTCCGAATACGAAGGGCTGGCTTTGCTTATCGGCAGACGTTCGACAAATTTGTTGAGCGGTTCTACCTTCTCTCGCCCAAGACTTCCTACGCCGGTGACTACACTTGGACCGGCGATGCTCTCTCTGGAACGAAGCAGATTCTGAAGGATACGAGCATACCGCCAGAAGAGTACCAAATGGGTGTCACCAAAGCTTTCATCAAGACTCCTGAAACACTTTTCGCTCTCGAGCATATGCGAGATCGCTATTGGCACAATATGGCAATACGCATCCAGAGAGCATGGAGGAACTACCTCCGGTACCGCATCGAGTGTGCCATTCGTATCCAAAGATTCTGGCGAAGGATCAATGGAGGTGGCGAATACCAGCAATTAAGAGACTACGGCACCAACCATGTTCTCCAAGGGCGAAAGGAAAGGCGCCGATTTAGTTTGATCGGCTCCCGAAGATATCTTGGAGACTATCTTGGAGTTGCTAATACTGGTGGCTTTGGTGAACTAATCCGAAAGTCTATCAACATTAGCGGTCAGAATCTTCTCCAATCATCCCAGGTGACAGGGACTAACCTGCTTTACAGGCCACGAGAATGTCCTCTTTTCTTGTCGATGCGAGTTGCTCATCACCAAGTTTGGAAGGTCAAGTAAGCCGAGTCCTCGAAACCTGGTCCTCGTAAGTTTGATCATCTCCTCTGTCCGTAACTCTAAGCCGACGAGTCACAGACCAGCAAAGCTGTTTACATTGTTGTATCTCAAATGATAAACCGGCAATTATCCATCTCTTCCGAGCGGACGATACCCTTGGGAGCTATCAAATTCGTCAGCACATCCAAGCTCAAGGACGATTGGTTCTCGCTAGGCGTCAGCTCGCCGCAAGAGCCAGATCCCTTGATTAACTGTTTGTTCAAGACTGAGTTTTTCACCCATTTGAAAAGAATCATGCCTGGGAGCCTGAACCTCAAGATTGCAGAGTCGATCGAATACAACAAGAAGCCAGGGAAGCCATCTCTAGTTAAGGTTGTCAAAGATTCAACAGTATCAAGAGACGACCTTTACAAGAGCGGTACTATTCACACAGGTCAAGGCGAACCCCCGAACTCGGTTTCAAAACGAACGCCGAAAGGAAAGCCGAAAGCTGGGAAGCCCATCACTCAAGGGAAGCTACTGCGGCCAGGTGGTCCTGGAGGCGGGCCTTCCAAGCTATCATCTCGGCCTGTAGCAGCACGAACCGCCGTCCCTCAACCCATGCCATCACAGCCCAAACCTACACCCGTTCAGACACCATCTGTACGATCAGTGCCTCAACCTGCTGCCGCCCAGCCAAGAGCCGTTTCACAATCGTCAACTGCGATTAATGGTGTCAGCCATACTAACCACGACTCAGCAGGTCGAGTTCCGCCTCCACCGCCACCTGCTGCTCCTCCAGCTACCAAGAAAGATACCTACAAAGCTCTTTACGACTTTATCGGCCAAAGCCAGAACGAGCTCCACCACCTTACAAAAGACGAGGTTATAGAAGTACTACAGAAAGCGGACAATGGTATATTCTTGCCACTCACTGACCCTGTCTCATACACTAACGATCCCCCCCCCAGGCTGGTGGCTCGCCAAAAAGCTCGACGGCTCCTCCCAAGGCTGGGTCCCCTCTGCCTACCTCACAGAGGATACCCCCAAACCCATTCCACCACCCGCTCCACCCCAACCCGTCGCCCGCGCCGTCCCTGCACCGCCTCCCTCTGTATCTACCAACGGCGTCAACGGTACCGCTTCCCGCGCTCCTGCCGCAAAAGCGAAACCAACGCCTCCTGCGCCGCCGAAACGACCAGGAGGCGGCAAGAAACCAGCACCACCGCCTGCGCCCAGAGACAGTGCTGTAAGTATGGGAACGAGTAATGGCGGAAGTGGGAGAAACACCCCAGAGAAGACAGATAGCGTAAGGGCGCCGAGTTTGGCAGGGGGTTTGGCGGAGGCGTTGAGGGCGAGGCAGATGAGCATGCAGGGACGAAAGGACGAAGATGACGATTGGTAGATGCGAAAAATGAAGCTAGGGGAGCGATGAAGACGATGTGACGAAGATGAATCCGGCGTTGATGATCTCGCTAGCATATGAGGCTCCAGCGCCTCCATACCATTAGCTCACAAAGACCTTATGACTCCTTTCACGACCACCATTCCAACACAACCCAACCCCCCATCCAACCGTCCCTTCCATCTTCCCCCCCCCCTCCCAAAAACCCCAAACCTCATCCCTCAGAACCCATGACCCTCCACCCAACACCTCAACGCACCCGCCACCTCCCACTCCATCACCCACCCGGGTTCAATAACCAATTCCACATCCCCCTCGCGACTGCTTCGCCCACTTTGAAGGAAAAGGGCCGTGCCGGCGAAAGCATGCCAGTTAGTCTCTTAAAGCACCGATTGGGGGGGGGGGGGGGGCCCGCATACCATATTGAAAATGCACACACGCCTTCACGCAACGTGATTTGGACTGTAGCCAACTCGACGGGTCAAATTGTATGCTTGTTCAAGAGAGAGAGAGAGAGAGAGTGAGTGAGAGAGAGAGAGTTAGAGAGAGAGAGAGAGAGTGTGTGTGTGTGAGAGTAAGCTTCATCGGACGAGCGAGCTGCGATTTTGCAAAGCAAGCGGAATGCATTCTTCTTCTAATAAAAGTACAAGCTCGGATGGACATCGGAGCAGATGTCGTAAAAAGACAGCCTCCGGGAAAGGTCCTGGAGAGATTGCCAATGCTCGTTGAATGAATCGCAACGCTCTACCCCTGCTTCTGCCGCATGGGCTCGGCATGTTTTTCTTCTCCAGACGCCACAACACCGTGTTTAATGCTCGTTCGCTTGCTCAAGTACCACCCATAACCTCATCACCATCACCGGCTCCATCCAGGCCACCATCCGGTCGCGGCTCAGCGGCCGGCCCGTCCTGGATCCAGCGGTTGAAGTCTTCGCTCTCTTTCTCGAGCTCGGTCCCTGCTTTTTGCTTGAAGAACGTGCCGTTTTCCCCGAACATCGCGGAAAACTTCTCCTTCCTCTCCTTGATCGCCTCTCCATACGCTCCTAGTCCCCGCTTTCTGACAGGGCTGTTGTGCACCCACCAATCGGATGTGTACTCCTCGTACAGCAATTTGTAGGCACGAGGCGAGTTCGGAGGATGCGCAGGTGGCTGGATAGTAATGACCAGACCGTCCTGATTCCACTGGGGGATTCCGTACGTATTATTGTATTCCTCTTCATCTGCCAGCATAGGTGGCATATTGCGCTTCAGGAAGGGCAGCTGGATATCCGAGAGTTTTACTCCTTCGGTCTGGTCGCGCATTGAGAAGGTGGAGATATAATATGACCAGCGTTGGTGAACAGCGAGTTCGTCGGCTTGATACGTCTTCTCTTCCCTTTTGAAAAGTGAGATGGTCACCTGCTTACTTGAACGATTCTGGACAGGGCATTAGCAGAGATTGAAATTCAAAGAGGGAGAGAATACTTACATAGCGGATGCGGTACATATCACCTTCTCTAACGAACCCCTGGACTCGCTTTCGATAGGTCAATTCCGTGTTGTGAGTCGACTCGTCCTCCTTGCGATCCTTGTAGAAAAGGTTGATAATGTCAAGACTCTTGTCTTTGTTATCGCTGACGAGAATTTGAAGGGCAAACCTGAGGAGTGCAGCAAGGAGCTTATCATAGCCGTACAGCAGCCAACCACTCTCTATATAGTAGCGACGCAATGTCTCCTCGAGTTGAGAAAGGTCCAGCTCCGACTTCACAACTTCCTCGAACATGCTCATAGTTTGGCGATAGTAGCTTGCCGAGGGACTGACGTCAGCGAAAAAGTCGCTTGGTTTCTTTTCGATCAATCTCAGGTCGTTAGCAGCTTTGGCCATGTTGGCCCGATGGACATCGGCGTGCACTTGATTTTCATTGAGCTTGAGGTTCAATACCCTCCGATAGAAGGTCTCGAACATTCTCAAAAAGCAAAATATATTGAGACTTGCGTAGAGATTGAAATCATCACGTTTGTAGGGCACGTTGTAGTCTTTCGCTTTATCGCCAGTGGAAGGGACGTTCAACCAACGATATTCGGTTTCGTCCACGCGAGCAGGTCTGTCTGTCGGTGTGTCCGTGGATGCTGGCGTATCCTCGTCATTAGACACATCGGGTGTAGTCTCTTTGCTCTCCAAGACACTATCCTCCTTCTGGCCAGGTCGACCACGCTCGAGAACTCCTCGTAAGAGATTTGACTTCCTTCCATTAGTAGCTTTTCGACCTCGAACAACTCCTGAATCTTCGTTGGTACCCATCTCATCATCGACCTCTTCATTCGATGGTGTCGTATCGTAGATGTCACTCATCCTGGCCTGGAATGACTCACGGTCGATGCCGAAGAACGTTGGAATAAAGGTCTTAATAAATGTTTCAAGCCTTGTCTTATCTGTTTCGTTGCCGATAGGACCGTATTGTAGTTGGGTGAGGATAAGATGACAAGCATCATGGACGACATCGAGGTCTTCGAAGTTAAATTTGAATTGATGATTCGGTACCGAATTCCAAGGGGCAATGCGCTGGCGTCGCTGCTCCTCCCATTTGACATGAATCTCGGTTTGGAGAACTTTGAGCTGGAATTGGCGTTTGTCCGCCGCTCTCCCAAGTATGCCCTGATGATCCAAGCTCTTCCAAAATATCTTATTCGTCTGCTCTCGCCAGACCTTCTCCCACTCCCGCTGGCTTGCCTTCCATTCTTCACACTTCATCTTGAGTCTTCCAAGAAGTACTGGAACAACAGCGTCTGGTCTCCTGAACATGTCATCAATGACTTTGCATCCACGTTCTCTGTCGTAGATCTTCTTGATGACACGCTGATAAATCGTCTCGCTTTGCCCACCAATACCAGGAGGTAAGACAAACGTAGACCTCTCATCGATTGTCATCATGTTCAGCTGCTGTGCTATTGGCTCCAACAGCTGAATCGTTCTCAGACATGCTTCGATATTGATGTCATAATCATGACGCTCTTCCTCGATGCGATGTAAAGATTCTTCGAACACGTTCTTGCGATGTGCGATGAAGCCTGAGTCTTCGGACGCCCAGGTTGGATGGGACACCCATTCATCATTGAGGACTTGTTGACACATCTCATCTCGTCCACTGCATATTCGTAGGCGTTCTCGTTTGGGAAGCATTCGATAGCTGGGGCCTAGGCCACGGCAGTTGCTCAGAACAACCTTGTCACCCGGAATCTTCGGTCTGTTTTCGATGATCTCGTCGCGTCCGTCGTACTGGATGAAGTTCTTGAAATAATTCATCAAATCGGCGTTGCCGCCAATAAATACATGAATTTTATGCACGAGGTTGTTCTTGTCGACAAGATCTTGCGTAAAAAGATTGCAGAGCTTAAGAAATTCGCTGTATGTTCTCTTGTCGCCAATGAACTTCCTGACCCGGTCAAAGAAGCCAATTTGGTCTATGGTGTCGCCAAGGTCCTTGGAAGGAGGCATGGCTGTTGGAAGACTCGGAATAAGCGTCGGTGATGCAGGAGGATTTTCAGGTACTGCAGGTTTGGCCTGATCGAATTTTGCACGCTGAACACAGTTCGTCGTCAGCTCTAAAGGTGTCTTTCGACGGCTGGGGGGCAAAAAAGCATGGTCATTAGAAAGGAGAGTCATGTCGCGTAGGACAGCGCGTCGCTAAGGCAAACGCCAGGATGATGGAGAGTGTTTAGATGATGAATGCAACGGTGGAACTTGAAAAGTCTCGTATGTTGCAAGTGAGTTGCGTTAAGTGAAATATGATTTCTTGAAGCTGAATACTAATTGTGTTGCTGGACGTCACACAGAAAATGGGGAGGTTGGTGTTTCTCGTAACAATAACGATCAGTTACTCACCTTATTCGCATTTCCTCGCGCACCACCATTCCTGTTGTTCAGTCCACTGGGTCCCGCTCCGATATCGACAGCTGCTGCTCCACCAATTATTTGCGACCCAGGCCCTCCGCGTCGCTTTTTGTTTTCCTTCGTCGCTGACGGAGGTGCAAAGTTGCCAACGGGTGGCATCTTGATCTCAGGTCTTGGCGTCTGCACTTGAGCTTGTTGCACTCCAGCGCCATATCCCAAATCGCCACGGACGTTGCTGAGCATGGCTGCGTCTTCAGAGGCTTGCTTCGCAGCTGCTTGCGCTTTCGCTTGCGCCGCTGACTCTGGGAGGAATTGTTTGAAGTCTTCCAATAGATCTGGAGCTGAGCTGAAAAGCTGAGTTACTTGTGCGTACACATCCTGAATCGGCTTGGATTCCCTTTGATATGTCTGGAGAATCTCTAAAAACTGTTTATAGATTTCAGGTTGTTGGGCAAAGCGATTCTGTCATCCACCATCAGTCAGCTACCTCTGGTGCTGGTCGGATTTATCACGGGCTTACCTTAATCTTGTTAACATATCCGATAGCATGGTTGAATTCGACAGGACCTCTCTTTTCCAAGCCTAGTTGGCTGCTCGAAGTCAATGAGGCGTTGTTCAGTCCAACAGCAGCCTGGCCAAGACTGGTCGCTTGACCTCCACCAGGAGAGATCTGCGCCATCGGATGCCTCCCTTGGGCCCCATTTGTTGCAACGGCTGACACCGCATTCGACAAATGGGATACTCCCCGTTGCTCTTGCTGATGTGCGATCAGTGCGGCCTCTCCTTCTTGGTCGTCTCCTCCATAAGTCGCCCCAATTTCGCCACCCAACACGGCCTGACCAGTGAATAAAGGGTGTCCTCCAGAACGCGCATTTGAAAGCGCCCCTAGTCCATCTTCATCATGCTGTGGGGCCGGCCATTCGCCGTTTACTTGCGCACCTTCTGCATAAATCGTCTGTCGAGAGTTCTCTGTTGTTGAAGCACCATTGGGTACCCCGTTGACGCGGTTCTGGACAGACGGCATCTGGGACACTGTGGTCCCCATTGGAGTCGTCACTCGAATTGCATTAGGATCATCTCTCGTTCCACATTCTATTCTGTAACCAGGTGGTAAAAACGTGTTGAAGCCTTGTATCAGCTCTGGATGACCCGCAAACAAAGACGACACTCGATCAATTACGCCCGGGGTATCAATTGCCTGGCTCTTGAAGTCTTTCATGATATCCAGGAACTGATTGTACACGTCAGGCTGATGTACAAACCGGACTTTCACCTGATCCAGATAACTCAATGCATCGTTTAAGATAGGTTGCTGCCCTTGCGACAAGGTGCCGATTCCCGTAGACAGCTGCTGAGGAGTGGCAGCATTACTGAAGCCCAGCAACTGCTGAGGAGGAGGACCCTGCGTCACTTGCTGAGTAAACGGTCTCAAAGAGTTGTCGTTCTGTGCCTGCACTCCGTTACCAAACACATTGCCCGGTCCACTTGGAGCTCCTAGCGCAGCTAGAGGCTGAGACGTTGCTGCACCTACGCCAGGATGTTGGTCGTTCAAGATACCGTTTGGCCCGTGCAGAGTCGCTGGGACTCTTGAAGCCACAGGCTGTTGGATAGGGATGGCGCCAGTATGATTATCGCGAGGTGATTGATGCTGTTCACGTTGTTGTTGCTCCCGTTGTTGCAGCTGCTCGCGTTCCAACTGCTCGCGCTGTTGGTGTTCACGTTGTTGTTGGAGCAATATCTCGGTTTCCTGGTCGTATCGCCGCTGTGCTATCTCTTGCTGTATCTGTTGCTCCGTGAGCCGTTCCCTCTCGATGTCTCTTTCCATAGCCATAGCCGCTCGAGGAGACTGCTGCTGTTGCAATGAGGGACCCAGTGTAGGCAATGCGTAAACGGGAGCTTGGACTGGGTGGTGTTGCATGCCTGGAGGTGACTGCTGCAGCTGTGGAGCAGGCGGTCCACGAGCAGACTGTATGGACGCTACTGGAGGCATGCCTTGAGGGTTTGGAAGACTGTGACCGTTTGACTGACCCGAGAAGAACGGCCCTGAAAAAAAGATGTCAGCAGGTGCTCGAGACCTCGGCATACAAACGGGAGTGCTTCCTGCATGAGACGGACATACCAGACTGTTGTAAGAGAGAGGACCCATTCATCTGTGGTGGAGGAGCTTGATGCAGGGTCTGAGGTTGGCTTGGTCTGATGACAACGCGATCAGTAAGAAGTCCATCCGCAAGATGATGTATGCCGAGAAGATCTACGCGCGCATCACGAAGCTTTGTGTTGGTACAAAGAGTGGACTCACCCAAATGTCCCAGACTGTCGTTGCTGCCCTAAAGCATGTTCATTGTTGGCTGGAGGTGGCCCACTTCCTAGAGCCGGTGGCCAGCCGTTGCCATTCTGTGGGTTCATCTCACGGACGGAGAAGACAGCCGGGCTGGGAGACCAGATTATTAGCATGTCTCAATCTGCATCTTGTTTTTGCTTGTTAGCATAGCTGGCATACCTATGAGGAAGTATATCTGGCTGCAATTCCACGAATTAGGGATTCATGAATGATGCGAACAGAATCTGCAGGAGATCAGAGAGACGTTGTGCTCTAAATTTGCGCTCTCCACGTGCGCTTCAGAGCGCGCGTTTGCACTCTTTCAACTTAAGAAAGAGATCTGGGATCTGGAATCTGGATGCAGCATAAGAAGTCTCTAGGGTATGTATCACGGTGCGAAAGAAGATACCGGGGGAAATGGAGCTGGAGAAGAGTGGTGGAGAGGATGTTGGCGCACTGGAGAAAGCTTGCAGGGGGCGTCACCGGTCGGCATTAAGCTGTCACGTTGATCCCGCCGCTAAGCCCTTTGCGGACGGGATTTTAAGCTTTTGATATTTATTCAAGACAATTCACTTCATAGTGGTATATGTGAAGTCATTCTGTATTTCATTAATCAAAAACGTCTACAGGAGTTGGCTCCGCCACTGCTGAAAGAATTTAATCTTGCCCTAAAGGAGTATGAAGGAGAATAGTCACGACGAGATGCCACAACCACGCAAAGTAAACAAAGCTGCAAGATCACCCCTGGACGGCACCCGGCACTGAAGAACGCGGTGCATCAAACATCCATCCCTGAGCCTGAGCATTGCCCGATAGATTACAGATTCCAATTCTTGACATCAACTTGTCAAACATGTAGGAACCCCAAGTCCTCTGCCTCATGATGCGTAATTGAGACAGCCCTTGATGATCCACTGCGATTTCTCTAGTCAGCATATCCCTTTTCAAGATCAAAAATTGACTCATTTATGAGAGTTGTGAAGGTTATTTGACTTTCGCAACGTGCCTTGCAAATCAAATTAGGGTATGAAATTGGGAGACAAAGGGCTTGGGAAGCTGCTTACAACTTCTCCATTCGAAACCTGGCTTGCTATACTTGAAATTTCAATGTTGCCCGGTTGGACCTGGGTTACATCAGCATATATGTTGACACATGCAGAGACGGCGGGCCAGAGGCCACGATTTCTCGGCTGGCCATAGGGATGCGCAGCGCATTTACGATGATTGCGAAGGGAACGTACCATCTTCTTCCCATCCTTCTCCTCCCACCATAGCTTCCGTCCGCCTATCGAATCTACTTTCTCCTCTTCCTTCCACGGACTGACAGGTATAACATGCGCCTCCACAAATCTCTTCAGATTCCTTTGTGCCCTATTCTCTCCACTTTGGCCTTCATACGCCTTTGCTCCTAGCTCATTGTAGTCTTCCGGATCTTCCCAAGGTTTCCTCGGCAGCTTTTGTAATTCGGAATTCAAGGGTGCCAACACCGTAGTATTTTGATCGTTGGCAGTCAAGCGCTTAGAAATGTTGTCTATATCTCTAGTGAAACCAGCGAAGATGTTGATAACACGCTCCTTGCCTATAACATCTGATATGCTGACGCCACTTGAGTCACCAGACGACCCATCGTCGTTGTTGTCCTTTTTAGGGGGCAGGAGGATGTTTGGGATGTTCATAATGGGGCTTTGGCCGTTGGAAGCGGGCTTTGCGGGAGATTTGCTTGAGCGAAAGAGGCTTGGTAGGACAATGAGCTGGCATGCAGCATTTGACGCCTGGAGACTAAAGGTAAGTAATATTACAGAGGCTGAGAACTTCATGGCGTAATCCCTTAGTTATTGTAGGTTGATGGGATGGAGATGAATTGCCCTTTGCCAAGACTCTTTGGAGTCCTCGGGTATGTCGTAATTTTTCTACCGGGGAAAAAAAGATCATGTGCTTGCGATCAGGAGCTAACACTTCACGAGATAATATTAAAAAAAATTGGGTTTGATCTGTCTATGTATGCTAGATACAAAGAGACAAACTTTGTACTTTGGGTGGACACGATGGGTGATAATTTAGAGAATAGAAAGATTAAAAGCTACAAATGCTGAACGAAGTGCATCAGCAAAAATATTTGGGCTATAAAGCTTGAGGTTCTTTGCTCTCAAGCGCATCTTTGAGGACGAGCACTGAAGAGTGGAATGCAGTCTGCCAAATCCTTCTGAACGCTTGTCATCGTACCAATTTCAATGCCTCATTTGTACATGGGGCAGACCACGCTCGCCGGCTACTCCTATATCTCCTTTGGCATTGTGTACATCTTTAGAAGTCAACTTAGATGAGTGGTCGAATGATGCAGCAGTCAATTTTGCCGTCTCCGTCGAATCTCTCTTGCGTATCATTCTTCTCTTACATCTCAGCAGCCACAACGCCCAAGTCCATCAACGTGTATAAGATTATTACCGCTTGCTTGGAAATCAAAATGGAACAACCATCGAAACAGAAGTAATCATTCTTCTTCATCACGATCAATGCTTTCACGGCCTCTTACTGCACCACCTGTCGACTTCCTGGCTTTTCCCGTAATGTCTTGCCAAGTTGCCCCAAACCTTCTACCGGTGCTCGCCAGTAGGCCTTCCTCTTCGTCCTCCTCAAGGTCTTGATCAAGCTGATACGCATCCAACTTAGGCGTTCGGAATAGGGACAGGAGGAAAATAATGAAGTAGATAGCTAAAGGCGATATTAGCCAAAGGACGGGAAACGGTACAGGATTACGTACCCAAGAATGCGATCTGGGCCCAGAAAGTCACGTCGCCGAAGAAAGAGAAGTTGATCGTCATACTGTCAATGAACGTGCTTAGTACACTAGCAGTGCAGACATTCGCGGCAGCTTGAGAAGTAGACACTTCCGAACAAGGTTTGATGGCCTTCGTATGGTTTGTACAGTCCGGTTGATCGTCAGGGTGCCTGAGTGGACGATCGCAGAATGTTTGTGGGCCATAGTGGGCGTATTGTGGGGCGACCAACATGGCCACGGAGTATTGAATTGCCAATGCCATCAACGTTAGCAAAATCGTAGCCAGAAGTAGCGCTTGAGGTGATGTATGGCCTTTCCGGATTTGGAAAATCTTGAGCCAGAGGAACCGAATACCAATCGATGCTATGCCGACAACGGAGCTAAAGAAAAAGAAGAGCACCAGGAGGAGGAAGATGACGTAGTCGATTGGGAAGATTTTGGCAGACTTGACGAAAATCCAGTTCATTGGGTTGAAGATCTTGTTGTGGCCCAGTACATAGCCGCAGTGGCTTTTGCAAATCGAGTTCTTTACCTTGTCGATGAACGTGATAAGCATGCATACCCAGACAAAGATTGCCACGAGCATTAACAAGATCCCACCAAGTAGCTTGAGCGGGCGGAATACAGCTTCTGTCTTCGTCCAGGCTCTGAGAAGCCACCCGTGGCCCTCTCCGCTAGCCTCTGCTGCCAAGCGCTCGCGGCGAACAAGAGTCCGCTCTTCTCTGACAAGGGCATCAAGTTCCCGGCGGTCCTTTGCAGGCAATCCATCTTCCCGGCCTTCATTGCGCATTTCAAGTTGTCGTTGACGTTCGCGGTTCTGTTCTAATTCAGAGGCCGTATTCGCGCTCAAGGTTGGTGCCGATATTGCTGGTGCCGATTTGATCAATGCAACAGGAAGTAAAGCAAAGCCCGCAGCAGTGTAGAGGGCGTAGATC
The DNA here is from genome assembly GCA_009733775.1 of Alectoria sarmentosa. Taxonomy (NCBI): domain Eukaryota; kingdom Fungi; phylum Ascomycota; class Lecanoromycetes; order Lecanorales; family Parmeliaceae; genus Alectoria; species Alectoria sarmentosa. The sequence continues at coordinate 52,830 of WOGZ01000137.1, forward strand.
AAAGTTCCAATGGTGATGAGCAATCCTAGGGCAAAGGTTAAGGCCCGTTCTCCATCTATTGGTGAGGTCGACGTTAGCAAAGGAACTCAGTTGCACAGGGCAGGTGTTTAGCTCACGATTTTCATCCTCGAGAATGTGCTTGAAAAAGTCCAGGTCGTAGTGAGCACCCTTGCGATCCTTTGCAATAGGTACAAAGAAGCCCACGAGGAACAGGATGATGACCAGGGCAATGAATGCAATCGTATACTTGAAAGCGCCCCAGAATCTTGACCCGATTGTCTGTTGGCCCTCCTCAGATGCGACCTCATCATATTCTTCATGCCAGAAGTAGGTAAATGGTACCAGGAGGAGACAAAGTAGAGCATCTAGAGAGAACAGGGTGTAGTAGACGATTCTCAAGGTGAGTTTTATGCTGTCAACCTCGTTCTGGGTGGCCCAATCTTTCCTGGTGCCATGTTTTGAGGAGGTCGTAGACGAGACCAACGCTACATCCACAGGTAGAAGGAGTACGGTGGCAAGTAGTGATGTGAGTGTGAAGATGGAAACTATGGTAACAATAGCAGATCGTTCATTGGAAGCTTGATAGAGGTAGACGAAAATGGAAGATATTACAACCACGAGGACAACCACAACGGCGTAGACAACCCAGATGAGAGTTGACTGAATGAGAGCCATGGAGGCTCTAGTATTCCAGGTTTGTGATAGGAACAGTAGAGAAGTAGGAAGGGCGAATGTGGAGGAACGATGTCCGTTGGAAGATGCGGAGGGGCAGTGTTTGGGCCCGGAAACTTGCTTTGGCTGCGGGTCATTGCACAGAAAACACACCCTTGGCGTCGATCATCACGCTAGCATTTGAGAGCGCTCAGTCGATTGGCAGCTTCCTTCCTCAATTCGTATTACAATCAAATTAAAAATAAAAAAAATATAAGTAATTGATCGTATGTAATATTTTTCAAAAAATTATCGGTATCTTTGGATTTGGAGCTTCGAACCATCGGGCTGTTAGGGTTAGGCTTGGCGAAGCCAAGCGTAGCCCTAACCAAGAGTCTTCTCTTGTCCAACCTGGTGTTATACATATATCAGTAGACTGTGGACACGCGGGCTGCTATCGCTCCTCTCGGTCTGTTCTTCTCGCACGTTGAGCAGACATGGATCCTATCAGCGCCGCAGGCATTGGCCTTAGCGTTATATCGCTGGCCCTCCAGGTATTCGCAGGTTGTGTGAAAGGTAATGCACTTGCTTCTTCTACGTCTAGCTGCATCAACAGTACAAAGCTCATCGTTGTCTGGAGGCTATCAGCTTTTTTCAGACGCCGAGGGCATGCCCGCAGCTTATCAGCATCTTCGCGTTCGCTTGCGCATCGAGCAAACCCGCCTATTGAATTGGGGAGAAAAGGTTGGCTTGATCGAGGAGAAGCTCAATGATCCAAGCCGAGTACTACAGTTGAATAGGAATTTTATCATTGATATTTTGCTCGAAGTACAAATACTCTTCAGAAGCTGTGTTGCTATTCAGGACAAATTTGATCAACTTGTCCCTCAAAAACCACCAGAGAATGATATGGCAGCATCCAATAAGGATATATTCAATCGCCGCTTCCCCAAAGGAACGAACACGATGCTGAGTAAGACTCTAGGCTTTTTGGAAAAGGCACCAGAGGTGCCCAGGCGCCTGCAATGGGCGGTCGTGAAAAAGGATCGGTTCGAAGGGCTCGTGGAGAAGCTCATTCATTACAATACTTCCATCGAGGCTTTGCTGGACAGCACAGCCATTGACCAACTCCAAACATTGCAGCAACAGACCTACATGGCTATTTTGCAGCTGAATAGCGACGTCGTTGAGCTGAAGGAAATTTCTCTCGCATTGCAGATCAGGACCAAGGAAGGCAACCAGGGCAACGGCGCAATGGATCAAGCAACCAGATCAAACATTGGTCAAGCTCAAGACAGAAACCAGGCAACCTTCTCCCGCTTAGCTGATTTCAAAGCTCAGCAGATGCAACTGGAAGTCAACCCGTCCGTCGCCACACTTGACCCCATACCAATCACCGATATCGCCTTGAAGGCATCAAGCGACGTACGCTCGGAAGCAACCTATCGAGGCAAACGCATCTGGATTGAGTGGAAACAGTACATATCCGGTCACAATACAAATTCGAAATGGATTCTCACAATCGAAGATCGAATAAAAAAACTTGCTTTTCTTCTAGGCTCAGACAACAAGCCACCACAATTCAACGCGCCTCAATGCCTGGGTTATTTCAAAGACTCTACCCACAAGCGTTACGGCTTCCTTTATGCCAAGCCGTCCGGCGTACCGCCCAAAACTTCACCCACATCTCTATTCAATCTCATCCATTCGACAAGCGCTAAGCCTCCCTCGGTCACCAAACGAATTGCTCTTGCACACGCCGTCGCTCGCTGTCTCATGTACCTGCACTCCGTCAATTGGCTACACAAAGGACTCCGAAGCAACAACATCATCTTCTTCATACCGCCAGGTGAATCACCGACATACTCGGATCTTTTGATCGCAGGTTTCGAATACGCACGTCCAGACTTCCCAGACGAGGAGACTGAGCCACCACCCGAGCACTCGGACCACGACATTTACCGGCATCCGGCAATCTTCGCTCGTACAGTGTCTCGCTCCCAGAAGTCCCACGACATCTACTCTTTAGGCATCGTGCTGGTAGAAATCGCGTACTGGAAGCCGATTGACGAGGTCATGGAAATGCCAAAGGAAGTCCGAGCCGCGAGGTCGAGGGTGAAGAAAGTCAGAGACCTGTTGCTCAATGGAGAGTACTTGGACTCCGTCGAGGGCCGCGTGGGAGAGGTTTATGCAAATGCTGTGAGGAAGTGCTTGACTGGTGGGACAGACTTGGGAATTGAGAAAGGTGCCAACGAGAGCGATGTTGAGGTCGGCGCGCGTATGCAGGAGATCTTCGCTGAGGACGTTGTCGGCAAGCTTCGTGATGTGAAGGTATAATGTGAAGCATGTGTTGTACCAAATGAAGGGACATCCTGGGCGCAGCCATGTAAGCCACTGGACCGTAGGGATGTGAAGTACATACCAAACACAACGATTTTCCTGGGCGCAGGTACTGTACATGAGTCATTGGATCACCAGAAATGGTTTTCTACGTGAGCGAAAATACGCTCAGCCAAGACTGGTGCGACCAAGTAGTCTCTCACCTCAGGTACTCCCGCTGTGAACTTTGGAGATGAGTACCAGCGACGTCCACACTCCCCCTTTGCTCTTCTCCTGTTTCCAGCAATGTGATATAGGTCGAAGCATTCAAAATTTCACAATTATCAATCAAAAGAAAACCGCGCATGTTTGTTTGGCCGAGTATCTTCATATCATGCCCTTGAGTCCCTCCTTCCCTCAACCTATATATATCCTTTCCCCATCTTTCATGTAATTTGCAGAACCAAAATTCCTGACCGCCGACGGGTTGCCAAAGGCAATTTGTCTGCTTGTGCTGTCTTTTGCGCGTCTAATAGATTTTTTTGAACGGCTGTGATGCAATTTTCTTAGAATGGCAAGGACTAAGGTCTCTATAGGCGACCAAAGTGCTATACATGAACTAGCGACCCTCAGATGAGAGAGTCGTCGTTCGCTGCTTCTGTTGTTGACAGAGTCAATCATTCATTACGGGTATTGCCGAAAGAAAGCTTGTAAGAGATGGAGAAGGTGACAGCAATATCTGTCAAGTAATATCTTGCGAAATATCGACTACCAGACTCAAAGTCGCAGAGTACCAAATCCAATACATATATCCTTATATGCCAGACGTGCTGCCTCGAATAAGCTCCGACGCCCCACAGACTCAATCCTGCCGAGAAGCCGACATTCAAGACACGATCCTTGCCCGCGCATTCTGCTTTCGCCTCCCTTCTCTCAGCAGTCTCAGGATCTCCGCATCTTTCGTCACCCGCTTCGGCGAGAACCCGACCAAGCCAAAAGAGCCCCCCGAGACGCGGGCGCCGTGGTCGAGTAGGAGTTGTACCATTTCCGCGCTCCCGGCGCCCGTAGCCCAGCAAAGGGGCGAGTCGATGCTATAGGCGTTTGCATCGGCCCCGTGAGCGAGTAGAACGCGCACGACTTCCAGTCGACCCCAGCGACACGCGGTTTCCAGAGGCCATCTGTAAGCCCAAGGGCTGGAGTCTTCCTGTTTACGTAACAGGCGTGGATGGTTTTCGAGGAGAAACCGAACGATTCGATGATTGCCGCTCTTGGACGCCACGTGAAGAGCACTGGAACCATTGGTTGACATGAACCCTGGGTTGACGCGTATGGTCTTGATGAGGTATTGGACAGTCTCGAGCTGATCATGCTGCGCTGCGACGCCGAGAGGAGTGTAAAGTGTTCTCCGATTAGGTTGGAACCCGGCGTCCACGAGCATTTTGATGGCCCACACGTTTCCTTGCGCCGCCGCTCGAGTCATTGCCGTTTCTCCGCTCGCCAGCTCGAAATCGGAAACGGCACCGGCTTCCACCATGAGCGAGAAGAGTGGTTCGAACTCCTCGCCGCCCCAGTCGAGGATGTGGCAGAAAGGCGGAAAGCCCAGACTGTCCTTGTAGGTTTCTGAGTTGATGTCAAACCCGTTTCTAATTAGTAGCTCTATGAGCATGGTGACATCCGCAATAGTCGCATCTTTCATCCTTTGATAGCACTCTGGTACTTGGAACTGCAAAAAGCGCTGGAAATCCCCATCTCCTTTCACGGAAGCAAGGAAAGAGGCGGGCTTCGTCCAGCTCAAGGCGTCGATTTTGGGCAGTCTACCGTGTAATGTGAAACTTGGCCACTTCTGTATATTCTGTCTGTTATTACCTGCATTTCCATCTTTTCCGGCATCGTTGACATCATGAGAGTCGAAAGTTGCTGCCTGCGTATTGATCTGCGTTGCTCCCTCTTTCGGGGAAAGGTTAGGGACTTGCACATGATCTCTGGGGAAATAGCCAGTACACCCTCTTAGGGATCCTTTCCACCAAGTTTCGAGGCTGGAGTCAAGTATAGAAATGAGGTCGCCTTTGTTGAAATCTAATTCAGCATCTATAGCAGATCGATGATCGTTGATCGCTCGTACATGGGTCACAGTGACCACAGGAGCGACTGGAGGAGCCACGCTTTCCATTTCTTCTTGTGAGAGTTCGGCACATGGTCTTGTACAATGCAACGGAACCTGACCCCGGCAGCCCCGAAGATCACCTACAAACCAATCATCAATTATGTCAACAACTGAGATGATATCGCCTTGGCGGAAAGCCAAGTAAGAAGTAGCATTCAAATCAAACAATGCCAGTCTCCAGGCGGTGGGTTTCTGTGGTGTCTGCTGAGATTTTGCAGGTACTTGTGTTACTGGCTCGGGTACTGGGAGCCGTGGAGGAGCAATGTTCCCGGAAAATTTCTGGCCAGCTTCGTTCGAGTTGTCCGTAGCATCTCCGACTACGACCTCAGCTTTGTAGATGACCTTTTCATCTTCGTCGAGATTTTCTCCGTTCTTATTCATCGTTATATCGTCGTTATATTTTACATCGCCTTCGACAGCTGCGACCAGTGACATCCGATCCGATCTCAACATCTCCTCACCTTCGTCAACCTCAAGACTGTCGTGTACATTAACACCAAAAAGACTATCCTTAATTCGTGCTTTATCAAAGGGCAAAGTGACGCGGCCAATAACATCTCCGTCTTTGTCAAAAACTTGTCCGTCATTCCCGACGGTCTTGTCAATTAGGTCCTCTAGGAATAATAGATATTCCTCTTCTGTCTCTCCTACTGCCTGGCCATCAGCATTGAATAGTTTACCACCCTCGCCAACTTTGAAACCCTTGAGTGCCAAAAGATCTACTAAAAGTTTGTTGACGACATCTTCAGCGACATATTCGACGCCGTCAAACTCTAAGGTTCCGACACCTTTACCGGCTTCATCAACTACATCCTTAATGCCCTTGATAGTACCATCATTTTTCTCTTCGGCACCTTCAGGCAATTTCGCAGGTTCTTGTGTCGCAAGCACAGGGAAGCGCGGAGGAGCGCTTTCTAAGTCCTCGCCGTGAAGTATATTGCCAACTTTCTTGTGTGGTAATGATTCGATGGTCGTCGCGGAGACTGATCGAGCCGAACTACCTGTCATGTTCTTCTCTTTTAGATTCTCATCGACAGTTGCACCTTGATGCCCTTTCGGATGATTCTCCTTCGGGAAGGAAGGTGAAGAAGGGAGCAAAGAAGACGAAGCGTTCGAAACAGCAAGCTCTTTGAAGGCGCTCGACGAGGATAGATCATATCGCACGCTGTGTGGTCTTACTCTATCGTCTGTCGGTGGGGGAGACGAGATTTCTTCGTCCAGGTTCTCGGCCCAAAGGTCACCGTCGGATGCGCTCTCAGCAGTAGAATCCCCGTCAATTTCACCGGCGCAGCACTGCCCACAGAATGGGACGTCTTCGGCTCTCGCCCTGTTTTTCGTATTGATGATCTTCGCGCATAAAACGTCAGCAGACGGCCGAAATTCTGCTTTGTCCCGGAGCATCGACGCTGTCCACTCAAGGGGGTATCTGTCGAGCTCTGATCCAGATGCAGCGAGTACTTTTAACCATTCTTCGATCGCAGGGAGATTTGAGTAGAACCTGTAATTGTCGGAACGACTCTTGAAGTACTGACGCATCGCATCTACACTCTGTCTCTTCAGCACTGTACTCATCTCGAGATAAACACAGCCCAAAGACCAAACATCTGACGACGAATTGCGCTTCTGATAATATGCTACTTCTGGTGCACAATAAATCCAGGTTTTACCCGAGTCGTCGGTGGTGGTGCTTCTTGAGAACGATTCCCAGTCCAGGGAAATCCCGAAATCGGTTAGATAGACGTCGGACCCCTTCACAAGGATGTTTTCTGGTTTGATGTCTCGATGGCGGATTTTGGTACTGTGGAGATAACTCAAACCACTCGCTAGACAGCCATAGAAGCCTCGAAGGAGCTTCAGTTTCTCCGGATCCGCGGCACAACGGTCGTAGAAGTCAGCCATGTTGCAGTCAGCGACAGGCGACATGATCAGACCAAAGTATTTCGCGTCGGTGTAACTTGCAATCTATCACCAATTCAGCCCAACCTAACGAGTAGGTGCAGATATCAGCCCACCAACTCAACGCAATGGTGATGTTGAATTCTTTTGAGCACTTGTAACTCGGTCTTGAAGTTTTGTACTTCTCTCCTTTTGCTCTCTGGAGTTTTGCCTCGTGCGAATCGTTTCCGTGCAAATTCCCGGCGACTGAAGGAACTGAAAATCTTGTCGACAGTACCGAAACCTCCCCGACCCAATCTCTCTCTGACCTCGAAAGGAAAGATCTCGTCCTTCCCAAAGTGAGCATGTGGTCTCAGCTCAGATTTCTCGAGATCCACTGCTTTGGTAAGAACCAAATTTTGCATTTCCAGGAACTCCTTTCGCATCGACGAGCTTAGCGCCCCAGGCACAGAAGAGGCATTGAAGGGGAACCATATATCGCTGATACCTTGGTCCAGAACAGCATCGATTACTTGCAATTGGCCAATCGTGCGAAGAACAGTATACAAACGCGGCACTTGGCTCCATGCTTGTCTTTCATTTTCCTGTAGATGCCGGGAGATCTCCTGGATATCCCAGTCCGAATAGCGAGCGCGACGTTTCTCGCCAATCGAAAAGAAGTCTCCCAGCCTCGATGGCATGTCTCGCGGGATCACAAGACTTGGGGAAGAAGAAGAAGAAGAGCTTTTGATTGCTCTTGACTGCGACGAAACTGAATCTTCCCTGTTGACTGGATTGCTCGGTTTCAAGGGCGAAGATTCTTTGAACGTTGCCGTCAGACTTTCCACGGGATCCATGAGTATGAAGCCCGTGATATGCGCTGGGTTCACATGACTTGTTACAGACTTCTAGATGAGTCCTGCAACTATGGCATTGTCAGGAAGTGGCCAAGTTGCCTCCCGACTTGAAGTGGATAGAAGTGCCATGCCGTAAATAGTATAGTAAAAATTCAGCCGCAGGGTCTGGAACTACATCGATTAGCAGCCTTATCCGTCTTGTCCAATCATGGGTAAGACCAAACCATTGTAGCCTGGCCGATGTTGCAGGATTCTTGAAGCGATTGCGAAATTGGTGAAATGTTAGACTAGGACCTACGCTGAGAAGCGCAATAGTACATCAATGGAGCACCGTCATGCTATGTTGATTCTGCAACACAGATGGTTGTTTGCCGAGGTATTGAGGCACCAAAACTCCTGGACAGCGCTAATAACAGCTCTAACCTTTTCTTCGGAGAACGACCATACTTATGGAGTTGGAAGAAGGAGGACTGTCTGGGTGACCCTCCTAGGGATGCAAGGCCAGAGAAATGTTGAAAGTCTTGGCCTGAGATTTTGCTGAAATTTCAGAAACGAGAAGGTATGTAAGGTAGGATCGTGAAATGTTTCACCGGGCTAAGGCTAAGCTTCTGGCAGGGTAGAATTTTAGACCCAGTTAGCGGGGCGATTTGGAAGTCTTTTGCAACTAAGCCGTACATAGCATAAGCGTCTTGGCTGGAGAATCCTTGTTGCTGCAGGAAACCTCCCTAGGAAGAATCACTCTGGGTTACAGCTCGGCAGGGGTACACTAAAAGCCGGCGGGGGTTCGGCCTTTGCATATGCCCAGCGTATCCGACTCTACCCCTGATCAGGTTCAAGTATATGCCGAACGTATGCTTGTACCCCCGATGAGTTTTAGGGATCTCGGGGGCATAAATGTTTTATTTAGGGTAGACATACAGAGCATATGCTCAGCATATGCTTAACATATGCTTTAAAAAAAGATATATATATAAAGAATATGCTAAGCATATGCTGGGCATATGCTAAACATATGTTTAATAAAATATATATAAAATATGTATTAAACATATGCTGAACACATGCTAAAAAAACATATATAAAATATTTTTAAAAAAAAAAGTATGCTGGGCATATGCTGAGCATATGTTAAATGAAAATATATATAAATTATATTAAGCATATGCTGAACATATACTAAAAAATATATATAAAAAAAAAAAAAGCTAAGCATATGCTAAGCATATATCAAATATAAAAAAAAAAAAAAAAAAAATAGATGTTGAGTTTGTGTTGAGCATATGCTGAGCATATGTTAAACTTTTTTTTTTTTTTTTTTTTATAAAGAATTTAATTTCAGAAAAGAAATAAGAAATATATGTTTTCGAATTGAGCGAGGATATTTTAAATTTTTTTTAAAATAAATACAAAATATATGTTAATTTGTTCGTTAACATATGTCACGCATAAGCTATATAATTAATTATCACGAAAATCTAGAACTATTGCTCATAATACTTGACACCCCCGAAAAAAATCTTACCCCCGATGAGGTTGATGCATATGCTGAGCGTATCCGTGTACCCCTACTGAGTCGCATATACTCAGAATATGCCCACCCCCGCCGGCTTTTAGTGTACCCCTACCGAGCTGTAAGCCCCACTCTGTGTCACTCGTACCCACCAGAAGAACCAGTGCTGTTAAAATAGTTACGAGATTTTTACTTACTTACTTACTTACGGAGGTGAGCACCAAAAGTCCTGCACATGCCAATAAAAGGGTTCAGATGTCGGATAACGCCCTACCTGGTGGTCGCCTGGACAATGCGCTTAGGAAATGCGTCGGAACTGTCCCTGATCTTACCCCAGCGTGGACTCAAGCCCCCTATTGGACCCAAAGACGCCCCTGCGCTCAGTCTATGTGCTCCCAGGAAATACTTTTAGGGTCTTCAACTATTGGGCTACCTTCCGAAGTTAGGGTTAGGGCTGATACTAACGCGGTGCAGGACCTTTGATGCCCACCTCCAGGTAAGTAAATGTAGGCTTTTGATACCCGCACGTAGCCTTTTGATACATGTACGTAGCCTTTTGATACATGTACGTAGCCCTCTATTTCGCATATCTCTACTGACGCACCAAGCACTCAACAGAAAACCTTTGACGCCCTGATGTAAAGTTACGGCGCTCTGGTGCAAAAACTCAATGCCCTTGATGTAAGGACTTATTGCCCTGACGTAAGGACTTGCTCCGCTTCGTGGTATGATGAGCCCAATAGAAAACCTGAGACTTGATGCCCTGATGTAGGGACTTGTTGCCCTGGCGTAAGGACTTGATATACGTTACGACGCCTTGATGTAAGGACTTGATCTTCTTTTGTTATGGGGAGCCCAGATAAAAATAGGGGCTTGATGCTCTGATGTAGGGACTCGAAGTCCATTGAATGCCCTGTGTGAAGGGACTGAATGCCCTGTGCGAAGGGACTGGATTTCCCTGTGCGAAGGGACTGAATGCCCTGTGCGAAGGGACTTGGTTCGATATTTTGTAATTGTATTTGAGAGAGAATGCGATGCCCGTGTTGAAAAGATGATTAATTCCCAGCCTTCTCCGGCCTATTGCCATGCCAGTCACATACTTTTCTATTATATAGAGGACTGCTCCAGGGGAGCTTTGAGAAAATAATCAATCCATCCTTCACATCGCATCTCATCTCATTTCATCATCATATTTCAACAGCCCGATGGTATGAGACTGGATGCCCGATTGAATGGGATTCGATGCCCGTGTGAAGGGACTGGATGCCCTGTGTGAAGGGATGCCTTGGACCAGCCCTAGCCCTAGATCACCTGTCTGATGATTGGCGTCGGGAGGTATACTCGCCTTATTAACCTGTTTTGTTTAGCTTTGGGGGGCTACGTACATGTATCAAAAGGCTACGTACATGTATCAAAAACCTAAATGTATAAAAATGTTTTTTTCCACCAATTTACCAGTCACGTAATCGGGATAATTATTCTTCCGCCCCGTTCAGGGCTTTTCTTCCCCCTTCGCTGCTCCACCAAGTCATTTCATCATCATATTTCTCCTCAGGTTCCCAGTATAGATCTTAGGGGAGGGGTTTCTCAAGGCAAACATGATTACTAAGCCAAACTGACCAATCAGATATCTCAGATCCGCTCAATAAGCGGGTCTTGGCGTATGTGAGAAGAGACCCTGCCTATGGAGCATTATCCGAGACCATCACCTAGGAGTCTAGGACTTTTTGTCCACAGCTCGTATCAGCTTCGATTCCTTACGGGACTGGAACAATGAGTCGGAAGGTGCTATGGTATTAGGGTCAGCAGTCCTACGGCGGGGCAAATTAACGTGGACGATCTAGACCGTCGCATTACATCTTTTTTTTTGAAATCGCTCGGAAGTTCGAATATATCACAGCAAATATTGAATCACCACTAAGACTCAATTCCTCTTTATCCAGCACAACTCGGTCTGAGGCGAGAGCCTACCAAGTCCATTTTCTCCGACAGACGATCGAAAATGCGCGCATTGTCCGCCATGGAGCATGTGGGTCTTGGTGTGGGCACTGCTGGTCTTGCTGGCGCATTTGCCGCTTGTGTCGATTGCTTCGAGTATATACAGCTCAGCCAAGTTTGGACATAACTATGGAACGAGCTACGATGTAGGAGCTGAATCAATCCACAATGTTCGCGACAGAGCTACCACCAGCGAAATGCTTTCTAGAGCAGATCTTCGGCAGCTTCAGTCATGCAGAAAGAGGAATCTGAGAGGTACAAAAAGCTTGTGGTGGTGAAGAAAAGCAGGCTTGAAGATACATCCTTTGTCATCTCCCCCATGATGGAAGTCCTGATCAAAAATAATGCAAGCCGGACGTGGTGGCAGCAATTGCGAAACAGGTCAGAAACCGCAGCTTATCGAAAAGCCAATCTTCTTTGTCAATGAACGACTGTACTGACGTGCTTTCTCTGGACAGAGCCTTCTTCGTATAACATTTGCTGAAATTGACTTCAGAGATTAAGAAAAAACTTAGATGAAAGGTAGCTTTAACACAAATGTTCAGAATGTTCAGCACATTGCCGCCCCCACACGCTTCGTACGATCCTGCCTTGGGAGCGGCGGCGCAAACGGACGAAATTCTGCCTGGCTCCTGAGTGTATCATTGAGCCAGTGGAAAAGTCTTGTCTCTCATATCTCATCATCCGTCTCCTTTGGTGTGGTATCTTCAGGATCTTGGACGGCCTTCGGTCGTACTTCTAGCCTTGGTGTACTCCCAGGCCAATGTCAATGAGGATCTTGACATGGTTATCTTTATCATTCACAAGTGCCTTGAAACCCTTTCCTTCGACTTCATCCATCCGGATCTTGCCTGTTATCATCGGCCCTGGGTTGAGCCTCCCTATAATATTTTGTATTAGAGGAGTTCAAACCTCTTGTGCAGGCCGAAGACTTACCAGAGGCAATTGCATCTATCACGTCCTGGAAATCACCGTTCTGATACGTTGCAACTCCCATGTACCTTCTCTCCCTGAAGCAGAACCAATTCGGCGTGATGGTGGCTTGTTTTTCCCAGATTGCGATGTTGACCAGAGTACCTCTGGCACGGATAGCCTGTACGGCCTGATCAAGACCAGCTTGTACTCCCGCAGCATCAAAGGCCACGTTCACGCCCGAGCCGTCGCAAAGCTCGCGAATCCTCGGGACGATGTCGTCTGTGGTGGGATCCAGCACGTAGTGAGCGCCAAACTGTCTCGCAAACTCCCGACGGCGAACCGCGACTTCTGAGACGATGATCTTTTCGGCACCCTTGGCCACAAGCACCTGGATTACTGCGAGCCCAATTGGCCCGCCACCAAGGATTAGGACCGAATCGCCTTTCTTGAAAGGACTCGTGTTGACAGCATGCCATGCCACAGACAATGGCTCAACGAGTGCTGAGTCCAAGAATCAGCCGATACTCTGCCAGCTGGGATTGACCGCCTTACCAGCGATATCCATGGAGACGCTGTCTGGAATTTCGTAGACGGCTTTTCGAGGAACGACTACATGCTCCGAGAGTCCACCACCCCATCCTACGAATGTTCTCTTAGTATAGATTCAACGTTCATTGAGAAGCCTTACCGCTTATCCCCACGAAGCCATTGTTCTCACAGCAATTTATGTATCCCTCTTTACACGCATTACATGTGCCATCGTAGATGATTGGCTGAACAGCGACCCTCGATCCCACCTTGATGTCATTGACACCTTCACCTACCTCCTCAATTGTACCACTGAACTCATGTCCCAGGGTCAAAGGCACCTTCTCGTTTGTGATGGGATGAGGACTCGTTGGTATCAGACTTGCACCTCCGAGGTATTCGTGCAAGTCTGAACCGATGCTGTCAGTCTCATCATCCTACGAGGAACAGGGCGGCAGCAATACCGCTTCCACATATTCCCACGAAAGCCGGTTTAACCTGACAGACTACGCTCAGTGTCGAGATTTGGGCTGACTCGGATCTTAGGAGGGCGCCCACCTTGACTTGGCCTCTACCGCATTGCACAATTTCCACGTTATCTAGCCGAATGTCCCTTCGCCCATGGAATCGGACAGCTTTCATCATCATGACGGATCTTCACGACCACAATTCGCCGATGAATTGATGGGGAGAAGCTTAACAAGCATGATAGGTTCCAGGAGCAGAGAGGAACCAAGCCCCATCTGTGGAGGATGACGTCAAAGGTCCGGATTCGCTACCGATTGCCATGCCACACTTATGCATTTCAGTTTTGGCGAGGGATAACTCCTCAGGGACATGTATTAGTCTCCGGACACATGGAAATGGTTTGAGGCATTTTTCTTGATGCATGCCAAAGTTGCCGTTTTACCAAGGCGTTTCTGAAAATGCATCCGACTACTTCGAGTAGTTGAATGTGTGGGGGATCTCCTTCGCGTTGACCTGATTCTATAGAGAGTCTACCGAAACGTTATTCATGAGCAGCTAGGTACGCTCGTACGTTTACTCGTACCTTTCGGAGAAGGCAAACCATTCGAACAAAATCGCCTATCTGTAGAAATTTACTTCTGCAACCACGTAGTCGCATAGCCCGGGTCTTTGTATGATTGGTTTGATTTTCTCGGGGACGTCTTGTATGCCACGCAAATCGAGACTTCTCGCCGTCATCCTCCATATTCACCTTTCCTACCTCGTGCCGGTTCCGACAGGCACGGCCTCGCGTCCATCCCCGCACGCCCCGCTATCTCAACTCCAACAGTGGGGTAGCTCTTGATTGGTTTGCCACATTTGCCTTTGCAGATCACGCCATTTCCGAGGCTCTGGCAACATAAGTTTTGTATTGCGTCCGGCATCGTATCGGAACTCTGACGCCTTGTTCAAGGTATCCGAAGACTAAGTTTCTCAAGGTTTTGCGCCCAATCCTTGATATTTCCTCGTGCAGAGTCCAAACCACGATCAAAACAGAGTATTTCTATCGCGGTTTCTTCAGACAAGTCAGCAGTGCGCAGAACATAAATGACCAATTGTTTCAAAATTTTAGCTGATGTTATCCGCAATTTGTTTTGTTTGTCTCGAGCAGATTTGATATGCTTATGAATGAGACCACTCTTCAGCATCATTACTTGGACTCTGGTCATTTTGAGGTAGCCCTAACATTGCATATCAGGCTCCTACGGGATTGCATTTCCTCTGGCATACATGTAGGCGTCAATTAGGCTATGCCAATGTGCACAAGAGCACAAAGGAGATGATAGGAACATTAGAGGTAGGGATTGATTGATTAAATCACACTGGACAGTACAGGGTCTTTGCACGTCGGATTGCCCCCCCTCTGCCCGGTGTTAACGTAAACATTGTTCCGATATAATTAGCCCCACCATTAACTCGATCAGACATTAACTTTTATCAAAAATTGTCATTGCGGCGAAAATTATAACAAAGATTTTTTTTAATTAAATCATCATTTATTTATGAAGCTTCAATCGATATTGTTTTTAATGATTAATATAACTTCAAAGATCTTTATTAAGTTATTAATAATAAGATTAATTAACACAATATCAAAATTGATGTTCGATATCACGAAAATCTGGAATATTCCTTACGTTTTTTAATTTATATACGTCAATAACGACGATAATAATATAAAAGACTTTTTATATATAAATTCATTAATTGATGATAAAAAAAGATTTGTTACATTGTTGAAAATCGAATTAAAATTCAAAAAATAAAAAAATTGAGAAAATGATGTCAAAATGAAATTATATCGAAAACGCTCAGATATAAAAAGTCTTTTACGTCAAATATGAGAAAAGGGACATCGAGTTTCTACTGCAAATACACTCAAAAATCGATATCATTACCTTTTTTAAACTCGTTAAAGCGTCTTACATTTGCTCTCTCTCGAAACACTTAAATAAAATGCTTATATTTCTCGAACCCATTTATATCAATCTTATTTTTATTGATATCGATATAATTATAACTCGTTTATTTTATAAAAAACGTGTTCAAATCAAGACTTTTCGCGATATTATCGATATATCTTATAATAATATTAAATAAGCCGTGAATTAATCTCGTTTTATTATTTATTGTATTTGCGATATATTAATTATTTCGAAAAAAAATCGTAAAGACTTTAAGCGTTTATTGAATATATCGATTAAAGATCGTTTTATTAAATTTATTCAATCTTCGACTAAGAGATGATGAATAACATTCGACAAATTTATTACACATTAAGGTTTTATTTATTTCGCATTTATCATTGCTCGTTATCTTAAAAAAACGGGTTTTCATCGTTGTCTCGCCGTACTTAAACCTTAATTGATTAATAAATAAAAAATAAATCGTCTTGATTGAGTCTTAAAGTATATAAATTAAAACTTTATCGATTAAACACGCGTCGTATTCACGAACGAATCAATAATATAAAATGAAGATATGAAACGTTTATTCGTTATACGTTTAATCGGCGAGACTTTTCTATTAAAATGTCTTCGCCCGAAATTCAAGAAGTTTATATACATTATGATCTGAAAATCGATTATAAATAAACGAATTAAGTCGATGTTGATTTGAGATAAAGATAATTGAGAAAATATGACAATCAAAAAATTAATCGATCATGTTTTGTTTATAAGTTATATATAAATTCGATATAAATAATCGTTAATTCTTTGATTTCTTCAATTGTTACACGATTTCTATAAAGATATAAACGTCGATTAACTTTTTATTTATAATTACGAGATAATCGATTCGAATCTCGATCATTATATCGTCGTGATACAAGATAACGCAAGCATTTATATAATTGTCAAAAGATATATAATGAATATCGTATATGAGTTGATTAAGTGTGTAAGAAACACGGGGGAATCGTGTTCTTAAGCTTATTCGCCAAGACAATGCCAAGACACGGCTGGCCTTAGGGTTGACCTTAAGGCTGTCCTTAAAGCCGGCCTTAAGACCGGCTTACGTACGTTACGCAGGAGGCTGGTTTTCAACAATAATTATATTCACTCAAAACGCGCTTTAAACGATTGATATATTCATTATAAAATAAATTATAAACAATTCAAATCTGAATTCAATTGAGAATATGTGAGTTTTTCTTAAAAATCGTATATAAAAACGTTATTTTCGTTTTTATATTAAAGAAGAAATGCATCGTGCAATTGAAAAAAAATGAATTATGCTACGTTTCATTAATTTCGCTTTAATTATTAAATTAATATTTGCTCGTTATCGTGATATTATCGTTATTAATGATAAAACGATTAAATATTAAAGAACATATTATAATAACAATGTAATGACGAGAAATTAATTTTTTTCGAGACGATGTAACAACGAGATTTTTGATTTTTTTGAAACGATAATGAGGTTTTAATGTATTTACCGCTATGTTTCAACTTATATACTCTTGTTACATCTATTTTTATATACAAATCCAAACGATGTGGTTGTCTTTCAGTTGTCAAGACATCATAATCATTAATAGAGAGACAATTCGCTGTGAAAAGACCCTATATACGAATTACCCCGCAAAGAACTTTATACGTTTAAGGCTCAGTTAGAAAAATCGTCACTCGAGGCCCTCAGCCCCGAAATGAATTAGCGGTTTTACGTCATCTTGATGTCGTTATTTATTAATAAATACGTATATAAAATCACGTTTAAATCAATAAACCTCATTTAATGAAAAATCAAATTTTTAATCTATTAATTTTCTTTTATTCTTAATTTTTTTTTTAAATTATTATAAAATACATTAAATATATTCAATATTAACATTTTTTCGAAAATATATATTAAACTTAAATACATTAACAATGTAACTTTAATTCGGCAAAAAAACATTATATATATTTAATAACGTAAATATTAAATTGTATGTTTGTAAACGAAAAGAAAAAAAGAAAAAAGAAAAATTAGTAAACTATATTAATAAAAAAATAACATCATGTTTTTGATTTTAAATAAGGTACGTAACTATATCAAGTTGTGTTAAATAAGTCAAAAGCAAGGAGGAAGTTCGGTGAATCGAAGTTCATAAATTGATATCGAGAAAGGGTGCCTATACGATTCTAGCGGGCTTGCTGTGCACACCCTTGCCGTCGATCATTACGCTAGCATTTGAGAGCGCTCGAGTCGACTGGTAGCTCCCTTCTTCAACATCACTTCTTCTACATCACTCACGGTCTTTACGATATTTCCTCCAACCCGCTTGATGAGCCCGTCATCAGTGTCACGCTTTGATAATGCAGTGCTATACGGAGCTCACCCCTCCAACAGCAGTGACACATTCTTTAGCACTGCCCTTTCTATCGGCCTCCGCGAACAACCTCGTCATTGCAAAGACATCTCTACTACTGATCTTCTCGTTAAAGTCAGTCCTTACGAATATCGACGATCATCCGACCCGAAATGTCCTGGTGTCGAGCCAAACCCAGCGAGAGGACGCCAACGGTCCCGATTCCTCCTTCCCCCATTCTGCAACCGCGAAAGGCGATCGTCTCCATACAACTAAGTTAGTTTTGGTAGCACAGTTTGAGCTCGCGGGAACTATCACCTCTCTCGCTCGCGTTAAGATTTTAAGATCCAAGTCTGGCGGCGAGGCTCTGTTGGTCGCTCTCAGGGATGCTAAACTTAGCTTGGTGGAATGGGACCCGGAAAGATACAGCATCTCCACGATATCCATACATTACTATGAACGTGAAGATATATTGGGTAGTCCATGGGAACCTGATTCGGGATCATGTGTCAACGACTTAAGTGTGGATCCAAGCAGTAGATGTGCAGCTCTGAAATTTGGGGTCAGGCACCTGGCAATAATACCATTCCACCAAATCGGGGATGACCTCATTATGGATGACTATGATGCTGAGTTGGATGGAGAGCGGCCAGATAGGAAGCAATCTATCTCCAAATCGGCTGCCGAAGGTGGAACAGATGAGAGAACCCCCTATGCTGCGTCCTTTGTACTATCATTGCTGGCTCTCGACCCTTCTCTATCTCATCCGATACATCTTTCCTTTCTATATGAATATCGGGATCCTACATTCGGTATTTTGTACTCGCAAGGTGCCACATCGTTAGGCTTGCTTCATGAGCGACGCGACAATATTTCTTTTGCAGTCTACACTCTGGATCTGGAGCAGCGCGCTTCGACGACTTTATCATCGGTCAGTAATCTTCCATATGACCTTTTCGCGGTGGTACCTCTTTCACGGCTTGTCGGAGGAGCTTTGCTAGTGGGCGGAAATGAGATGATCCATGTCGACCAGTCTGGCAAAACCAATGGCGTCGCTATCAACGACTTTGCTAAGCAATCGACAACATTCTCGATGCTCGACCAGTCCGATCTGAACATGAGATTGGAAAATTGCGTAGTCAAGCAACTCGGTCTTGAAAACAGCGATCTACTAATCATACTCAACACTGGTGAACTTGCCATACTTTCTTTCAAGATTGATGGTAGATCTGTATCTGGACTTTCAGTTCGTCGCATGAAAGACATGAACGGCGGAAACGCCATTCATGCTGGAGCGTCATGCGCATCAATCGTTGGACGCGGTAGGATGTTTGTCGGCAGCGAGGACTCAGATCCTCTAGTTCTTGGCTGGTCTCGAAAATCAGATCGCTTGAAACGGAAACCCTCTCGAACGCAGATGAACATTGACGGCGATGAGGATGAAGTAGACGTTGATGAGGAAGAGATTGACGAGGACGACGATGACTTGTATGCTGAGACCAAGCCCGAGATAAAGCGCCAGGAGCAAATATCGTTACTATCAGATGCAGACGCGGTGGAAGATTACACGTTCCGTGTGCATGATTCGATGGCAAACTTTGGACCGATGAGCGATGTAGCAATACGGCATTCGCCCACTACAGATACGAACCCTGCATCAAATACCCAGTCTAGTACTGCGCTCCTGGTCGCGAGCGGACGTGGTAGAGCTGGAGGGCTTACAAATTTCCAGCGTGGGGTTACCATGACACAGGTAGACCAACCCAAGATCCAGAACGCATATGGTGTGTGGTCGATCTGTACCAAGCGAAGTCAAGAAGACGGCCGCGGCAGTGCATACGACGAATACATAATTGCCTCTGTCGCCAACGATCTAGGTGATGAGAAGTCAGCAGTATACTCCATGAGATCCTACGACGGTGACATTGTAGAACTCTTGGAGACGGACCTTGATGCCGACACTGGCGCCACCATTGACGCCGGAACACTAAATGGGGGAACCAAATTGGTTCAGGTTCTACAAAGTGAATTACGTTCTTATGATCAAGGTGAGTCCGTTCTCGTTTTCTCTCATCTTGACTTCAGCATTACTGCGGAAAAGAGGGGCAAGAATTGGTGGTCAAGGAGCCATGCTACAGTTCTTGACGGAGCTCAAGGCATAGATGGGGATTATTTTGTTCAATCAATGGCAACTCGGCGACGCCACGCAAAGTGTGTAATGGCGAAAGTGTTTTTACATATGTCGATCATGTCTGATAGCATCAATACAAAACCCATTTCAGCCACCATTAGCCCACTGTATCTACCATGCTTGCTGTGCTGTCTCGACATGTGCTCCGGCACGCTCGCACTGATCAAACCGCTGACTGTCTCAGACCTCGGTCTCGCTCAGATTTACCCATTGACGGACGAAGAGAGCGATACTGGACCTACAGTCATCAGCGCAAGCTTCGCAGATCCATATGTTCTACTCATCCGAGACGATTTTAGCGCTGTTATCCTTACAGCCGATGAGAACGGTGATCTTGACGAAGTATCGCAATCACAAGCATTCAAAGCGGGCAAATGGCAGTCAGGCTCTCTATACGAAGACTCAAACGACATCCTTCGACTGGAATATCCCGATGAAAGCGAAGACGAAGCAGGTAATGTGCTTATCTTTCTGTTGAATGCAAAGGGAGGCCTGCAGGTTCGTCAAATATCTCCTTCTTATTACACATGAAGGCTAGGTCTCAACTTTGTTCAATGAGCTGATAGGTCTTGATAGGTATATCGTTTACCAAACCTAAACAAACCAGTCTACTTCGCAGAGGGCCTTAGCTTCTTGCCGCCATTCTTATCCCCAGAATTTACCGCCCGTCGCTCATCCACCAAAGAGGCTTTGACCGAGATCCTGGTGGCAGAGCTTGGAGACTCCACCCATAAATCTCCATACATGATCGTACGAGTTCTCGTTGCGGCGCAAAATCCACGTGCTGACCGATTCTTAGCTTCGTTCTGCAAATGACGACCTCATCATCTACCAGCCATACCAATCACCCATCGAGGGTAGCAAAGACACATCACTTCGATTTCTCAAAATACCGAATCCGCATCTACCGAGCATACCGAACGAAGACGACGCAGATGTCGGAAAGGAACAACAAGAGCGGCGTCAGTATCTTCGATCACTGCACGACGTTGGCGGCTACAGTGCGGTATTCATGCTGGGACCATCTCCCTGCTTCATCATCAAGTCTGCCTCCAGTCCTCCACAAGTCATCGATTTGTATGGCGGTTCGGTCAAGAGTTTGACTCAGTTGCATTCCCCGACATGCCACAAGGGTTTCCTCTATATCGATGGAGAAGTAAGTTGAGCAGAACCAAACGCCAGCCAAACGTGCTGACCAAAGCAGGGCGCAACTCGCGCAGCCCAACTTCCTTCGCAAAGTCAGTACGAGACAGGCTGGGTTACAAGAAGGATACCGCTTGGTGAAGAGGTCCATGCCCTCACGTATCATGTGGAGATGGATGCCTATGTACTCGGCACAAGCACCATCGTCGACTTCAAGCTACCAGACGACGAGTTCCACAGTCATTGGACTGCTGAAGGTATACTGACGATGCAAATCCTTCGAAACGGTATGCAGCCCTACTGACTGGTTCAGAAACCACATTCCTCCCCCAGGTCGAACAAGGCTCCATCAAACTCCTAGACCACAAATCTCTCTCCATCATCGACAAGTGAGCATCGGACGAGGACATCGCGTCAAAGCCAGACCGCTAACGACTACCAGATACACCCTCTTCCCCTCCGAAGTCGTAACCTGCATCCAAACCCTCTCCCTCGAAGTCTCCGAACACACCCACGAACGCCAAAACCTCGTCTGCGTCGGCACCGCCCTGCTCCGCGGGCCAGACCTGCCGTCCCTCGGCCACATCTACATCTTCGCCGTCATCGCCGTCGTGCCCGAACCCGACCATGCCGAAACCGGCCGCGCCCTCAAGCTCATTGCGAGAGAAGAAGTCAAAGGCGCCGTGACCTCCCTCTCCGGAATCGGCTCCCAAGGATTCCTGCTCGTGGCGCAGGGCCAGAAATGCATGGTCAGGGGATTGAAAGAGGATGGGTCCTTGTTGCCCGTCGCGTTTCTGGACATGCAGTGTTATGTCAGCGTGGTGCGGGAGTTGCAAGGGACGGGGTTGTGTCTGATGGGGGATGCGGTCAAGGGGGTGTGGTTTTGTGGGTATACGGTACGGCTTGACCTCCTCAATTCTCCTCTTCCTTCTCACCAGTCATGAAGAGAGGTTGCTGACACCAGATTTGCAGGAGGAACCCTACCAACTCCGCCTCTTCGGCAAATCGCCCCGCGCCATCGAAGTGGTGACCGCCTCCTTCCTGCCTTCCGACAAACAGCTCTACATGGCCGTCGCGGACGCAGACTGCAACATCCACATCCTCCAATTCGACCCCGAGCGTACGTCTCCTTTGTAACCCCCTTCCCTTCACCACCTCCCCCCGCTTTTCTTCCCTCCCCCCACACACACTCATACAAAAACAAAAACAAATACGAAACCCCAAAGCCAATCCCCAAAACTAACAACCCCCAGATCCCAAATCCCTCTCCGGCCACCTCCTCCTCCACCACACCACCTTCCACACCTCCCACTACCCCTCCACCATGACCCTCCTCCACTCCTCCCCATCCACCCCCTCTTCCCCCTCTTCCTCTCCCTCCCCAGCCCCAATCCTACTAACAACGCAATCCGGCTCCCTCGCCCTCCTAACCCCGCTCTCCCCCTCCGCCCACCGCACCCTCAGCTCGCTGCAATCGCACCTGCAGACCACCTTGTTGCCGCACGCGCTGGGTTTGAACCCGCGCTCCTATCGCCTGCCGAGCAGCAGCAGCGGGGGAAGCTTGGGGATGATGATGATGGATGGCGGCGGCATGATGGGGCGGGGCGGCGGCGTGGTGGATGGGAATGTGTGTCGGCGGTGGAGGGAAGGGGGCAGTTGGCGACGGTGGGGGGGTGATGGCGGCGGGGGGGAGGAGGAGGGCGGCGGGGAGGAAGGGGTGCGGAGGCTGTTGAGGGAGGTGGGTGGGGTGGGGTGGCTTTGATTTCGTTTTTTGGGGGGGCTGGTTGGTTTGATCTAAGGTTGTTGGGGCTATTGCTGTGTGCTGTGTGTGCTGTGGGGAGGCGCTTCGATGGTATAATACAGTTTTCTTTATCCTATCTATGGGTATAATATAGCCTGAGCGCCGTCGCTAAACGTGAAGTCGTTTCGGCAAAAGCCAGTTTCTCGCAAAGGCAATGAGTCACAAGCCGATTGCCGTATGGAGCACCACCTCATACCGTACAATTCCTGCAACATATAGTAGATCTGGCTGCTAGAGTATAATGCAGCGTTTCATATGATATGTCGCCGCTCGCAAGAAACCCTCGAAGCAGCAATCATGCGTACGCTCCACCAACTCTGAAGGCGTAGCCTTCTTCGGTACCTCCGACCTTGAAGCACTTGCTCCCATGACAAGCAGTTCCTTAGCAAGCTGTTCGCCAGCAAGTCGCCCCCACGACCTCGGTTCCGATATTCCAACACTCGTCGGCGTCTCCGCTTCCAAGAAGTCTTGTCCGTCCATATTCACGGGAAGGGTAGAGTGTTCCATCATCGGAAGGGCCGGATCCAATTGCATCTGCGTCAGAGCACCTGGAAAACGTGGTGGGCCGGGGTCAGCGATGCTGGAGATAGCCGTTTCAAGGCTTCAGGCGCCGCTAAGGAGGGCAAGCACACTCTCGAAGGCTTTGACGACTTTGACGTCTAGAGAGAGAGGAGGGGTTGGTTAGCTGTGGACGTGATGGTGGGAAGGAGGGAGGGGGGGGAGGGTAGGGGGGTAAGTACAATGTAATCGTTTCTCCTCCAGGCTTTTTTCCTTTTGCTGGACGAATGTCATTCTCGTTCGTAATCTGTAGGGTGTCAGTATGGCGGTTCTAGCATCCAAGACAATTTTCTACAGAGTATGACATACCGCTTGCCGGCCCTCTCCTCCTCGCCCACAGCACCAGCAGTCGTCCATGCATTGAAAACCTGCCTTCATTAGCCAAGTTCCTCAACCTCTGGCTAGTTGCCCAGATCCCCCTCGCAAACCCCCACCCATACACGAAGGGCTAACACTACCACAAAAATGCCTGTGAAAGAGGGAGAGACGTACCTCAATCAACTCCCCAAATTCCCCCATGATCCGCTCCTCAACCCGCCTACATTCCTCCATCTTGCCCCAAAACCTCTCCTCCAACCCATCCCAATCAAACTCCTCGATCTTCTCTTTTGCATTCTCCATATTGTTCTCTCCACTCCCATCCAGCCTTTGCTCTTCGCTGCTCAAAACGTTCCCCACCTGGACCCCCTCACCCGCATTGGCGTCACCCATCGAGTCCGAGGGCTGATCTACCGACGTATCGGTCGTCTTCGAGCTAGGAGCCCCAGGCGAGCTAGGCTGCAAAGAGGAGGAGCGGCGTGGGAAATCTGGGTTTGATGATGGTGAGAGGCGGCCTGAGAAGAGGGGGGGTGGTGCTCCTTGGGCGGAGGTAGGGGTGGAGATATGGTCCGTGGTTGTGTGATTGGTGGTGTTGGCTTTGGGTGTGTTGGGGGTTTGTTCTTGAGACATGTTGGACGTAGGAGACGTGATGAGGGGAGACGGAAGCAACTTAAGGAGAGGACACTGAGATATAGAGAGTGAAGGAGAGAACTTGGTTAACCATTGTTTGGGGTAGATAGGAAGGTTGGTCCTTTGACGTCTGTG
Source organism: Alectoria sarmentosa (assembly GCA_009733775.1). NCBI lineage: Eukaryota > Fungi > Ascomycota > Lecanoromycetes > Lecanorales > Parmeliaceae > Alectoria > Alectoria sarmentosa. The sequence continues at coordinate 77,227 of WOGZ01000137.1, forward strand.
GATTGAAGAGAAAGAGATTTGACAGCAGGAGAGATGTTCTACGCGGTTAGATTGATATGCCCATTATGAGTTCAGAGATGTCCTTGACCTCGAGCTCTGTAAAGCCCGCTGGAGGTCAGATCTGATCGTAAATGTGGTTGAATCTCGTGGCCTGTGTTGCGGCAATAATTATCCGACGTCTACTACATACATCTGGGCAGCAGAACTCCCACCAGAGATAGCAAAATACTCCTCGAGTTACAAGTTTGCATGACGACATTGACACATCTATTGAGCTTACTCGCATGTAACTTTGAAAGGAAAAAGACTGCTTTCTGGTACGACCTCGTATTAATTATAGAATGCTAAAGAATGGAGATGCCTTTGTCTGTAGAAACCTCAAATATAGAAGTCGAAACTTGACACCATGTATTCTCTTGCTCATGTCACGCTGAATCCAGATCCATCATCCTTGAGACGGCAGTCAACCTCCATAGCACCCGCTGATCAAACTCATCTCAGTTCAAAGATATGCCCTGGGGAATACCGTTTTCATTAACACCGAACGCCATACAACCTCCAATGCCATTTCATCGTCTTATCTCTGGCCAGCCTCGAGCTGACCTGGTGTCGTATTGCCACCGTTAACAATCTCTGGGGCTCCACCTCCAACAGTATCACTGATAGAGTTGTTGTTCCTCCTGAACGGGTTTGACACGCTGGGTATCGAAGGAGTCATGCCCCGCATTCTCGATCTCCAAGTGTTTGGTTCTTCAGTCTCGGCCGTGGTTCCATTATTCATAGTCGAAGCTAATGCGCGCTGATTCGCTGCTGGGCGTCTTGATGGGCGTCGCTGAGAAGGAAACCCGTAGCGATCTCGTGCGTTGTCTTCTATACCGATGTTCAAGAAGCGGCCAGGAAATAGCATTCTCGGCCTGCCATTGCTATGACCCATGAAGGCGTACTGAGGTGGATTTGGCATGTCTCCTCTTGCGCCCGCAGGACGGCGGCCAGCGTTTCGTTCAGCATCTGCAGCGGCCTCGCCTTCTGGACGTGGCTTCGGTACGTAGTAATCGGCTTTGCACAAGGGACAGCAAGCACGACGGCTTGTTAGCCATGGGTCAAGACAGCTGGCGTGGAATGCATGACCACATGTCAGTCCTCGAACGTCGTCATCATCTTCGAGGGTGTCCAAGCATATGGCACAGGAGTCACCAGGATTCGCCAGCATTTCGGTAGGAACAGCCATCTGAATCTGGTCGTCATCGTCGAGCTCTTCCTGTTCTTGGTCTTCCGATGCGATGGCGGCGTTAGGCGTAGCTTCAGTTGTCCCTTTAGCTTCTTCCGTGATTACCTCGGACTCTGTGGTCCCTGCGTTGTAAATTTGCTGCTCTTTCGAGGCTGAAATGATTTCGGGAGCTTTTGGAGATTGTGGACTGTCCTTGCTCTCCTCCACCACATGGCTTTCCGCAGGAGTTTCAGGTCTGTTGACTTCTTCTGATTCCTTCGCCATTGCCATTGCTCCATCGGCGTTTCTCAGACTAGCGGCCCTACTTGCTGAAGGAGCGGTGACTCCACCAGCAGTAGGAAGACCTTCTTCGGCACGTGTGGTCATCCAAGCTTTGTATTTCATCAGGGGAAAGCGCTCGTTGACTTCCTCCATTGACATCAATTTCTTCTCCCTTCTCCGCCTGTGCGCCCTTGGCAACGCAGTCATGTCTATTGGTTCGCCATTTTCGTCTTGTTGGGCCCGACGATTCCTCTGGTTATATCTGAAACAGTACTTGACGCCAACGATGATCCTGTGAGAGAAACGTTAGCTCATCTCGTAAAGACGTGGATTCGAATAGGATAAATGGATATTTGAATCCGGGTGGCTAGGAGACTTACCAGAGATTTGTGAAAACGACACCAAAGCCTAGTGCCACAAAGAAGAGCAAAGGAGAACTGGTCGGCCCTCCACCGCCGGAGCTGGCAGGCGACGATGTTGCAGTAGGAGCAGCAGAAGCGCTGGTTGGAGGCATTGTAGACGTTGCTGAGGAGGCCATATTTGCTCTAGACTGCGGGTGGGGCTCGATTTACTGAAATAGGACTTGGCCGTTCGGGCAAATCATCCAGATATCAACGGGTGGACTCAGAATCTTTCTTGAAGGGATCAAGTCGGCTGACGACAGGAAGTGTGAAGTCTTGTGACCGTGATCAAATGTTATATGAGTGCCTTTTCCTCGTCGCTAGGAGTGCGAATTTGCCATACAGCTCATTGTACGTGTCAGATGGAATGTCGAATGTCGAGGTAAAGTATACTTGGGAATGGAGGGTGGAAGGTGGCGGGTAGGAGGTTGAAAGGCGAGGTGCGATGCGGTAGATGGTGACGGAAACGAGTCTGACACCGGGGTGATCTTGGAAGAGGGTGGGAGTGGGCCCGTGTGTTATTATAGTCCAAGGAACGCCATGATGCTCGATCAAAGCGTCGAAGGATAGCAGTGAAAGAGGCGATGGATGAATGGCATCAGACACAATTGATTAATCCACGCCCCGTCGCAGCAGTGAATTGCAGTTGTGAAGTGTGAGTAGAGAGAGATGGGGCTGGAATGAAAAGGATTGGAAGTTGGGAGGGCTGATGGCTGGTGGCGGCAAGATCTCTTTCTCGCCTGAAGGCTGAGCGGGAATTTCCTTGACCTAACGCGAGTCGGAAGCCAACTAAAATTCCCCTCCCCCCCTAAAAGTACGCCCGGACCCAGCCTGGAACTCGAGATGTCCCGAAGCAGGATGCAGGATACGACTACGAATGTTGATCATCATCTTTCTCCATGGCTCCAGAAGTCTGTCTACCTTTGCTACCTATTCAGAGTGGCCACGCGTGAGGAACGATAAAAAGACTTGACCCTACTGTTGATTCTCGAGTTGAGGAAATGCGGGCAGAAAGAGCAGGGTGTGAAATGTGAACTTCTTTTGTTGTGCGGGGTCGATGAATTGGCAAAGCTCGCAACTTGGTCTCATTGGACGGCTTGACCGGACACGTAGACGGTCTAGTCCTCATTCATCACCCACCATCACCAGACCATCACACCACCAAGATCATCGGACTGGAAGCTATCTTGCCTCGAAGCTGCAGCATTCTTTATCATCGAGTAAATTCTAAAGCCTCGGCCAGCATGACTGACAGCGATGACAAGGCGACTACTAATCCCGTCGTCTTCTTTGATATTGCGCTTGGAGGTAAGAGAACAACATGCTTGATTCCTACCTAGCTTGTTTCAAATCCTGTCGTGCATGACTACATACATACATCATCTTTCATGCCTATTGGTGTATGATGCTCATCTCGCAGACATTCGGCCTCTTCCAATGTTCTTCTCTGGCTGCAGGATGAGGCAATTTCTACCCTTTTCTCGGTACCAGTTTGCTCCCGGAGACCTTGTCCACCTCGTTGTCATTGCCATTGTCATTGTCATCGGCTGAGCCTTCCCATTCGACTCCAATGAGAAACTTTCGTCGCCTTTCTGCATTGGCACTTACACCTCTGATCCTTGTAGGCGAGTCATTGGGCAGGGTGAAGATGGAGCTCTTCGCCGACATCACACCAAAAACCGCCGAAAACTTCCGCCAGTACTGCACAGGCGAGAATAAAAATCCCCAGGGGCGCCCTCAGGGCTACAAAGGCAGCAAGTTTCACCGGGTTGTATGTGAAGAACAGCCTGTTCCTTCTTCGGCTGAATCCTGAGGAGAAATTTCTCTGATTGATCGCAGATCAGAGAATTCATGATCCAGGGTGGAGACTTTCTCAACGGCGATGGCACTGGCAGTACTTGCATTTACGGCACCAAAGCTTTTGCAGACGAGAATTTCCAGCTGAAGCATGATACGCCTGGCTTACTAAGCATGGCTGTTAGTATTCCGCATGGCACATTTGGTCATAAGCTCACAACGGACTATGCTCATGCTTCACTAGAATTCCGGCAAAGACAGCAACGGCTGCCAATTCTTCATTACCACCGTCTGCTTGTCTCTGTCAAAGCTCACAGCGTGGTTAGCTTGCTGAAAGCATGTCTTAGGTTCCCACGCCGTTCCTGAACAACAAACATGTCGTCTTTGGCAAGGTCATCGACGGAATGGATGTCGTGCACAAGGTCGAGAACACCCGAGTGAGAGGGGAGAGCAAGCCTGCGACAGATGTCACAATCGCACAGTGCGGCGAGATGTAATGTCAGTCACAGACCCGGAAGCAGCAAGCAAAATGCGAGTCCAGCAGGCGGACTTTCAAATTGTGCGTACGCTGACATCCTTTGAAAGTTCTGACACTGACAGCCGCCAGAGTATCCTGCATTGGCGTGAAATTATCTGTATGCATATATTAAACAATGGAGAATGGGCCTTCGAGAATTACTGAAGAGAAGTTCTTGGCGCAAACTCTAACGTCTCCTGGATTTTCCTATTTTATTCGCTACAAACCTCCAAACCCCCCAAAAACTCCTTGGTTCTCAATTATAAGATCCTTAAAACCCATACGACATAACATGAATTTGTGAAATGCTCATCCGCCTCCCGCATAGCCGGTCTAGCGCAAATGTGCCACTGCTGCTGATCGACTCGGCGTCAACGCAACAATCATGCACCCACCACTACGACCAACAACGTCAAGAAGAGAACGCGCAGACTCAGATGAGCCGCGGAAATGGAATGGTATAGATGTTCCCATACCCAGCACTTGTTAAGAGATGCGACCTGACGGACCCGAACAAATTACACCGAGGTACCACCAAAGATCTATCTCTTCTGGTTCGGAGCCAATAATCCAGTCACCCTGATATGCAGCTCATAGGAACAAAAGACAAGTGAAGATATGTAATATGATCAAGAGAAGATTGGGCCGGAGACTAATATTGCGATCGTAGAATGTGAATAGATCGTGGTTGTCACTGTGACATTCGCTTTATGGGTCAGAAAGGGCTCCGTGGGCTCCACCAATGCGAGAGGTACGTTAGCCGAGTAAAGATGCTTGCAGCAAGGAGTCAAACAGTACGCTGACAAGTGACACCAAGAAGATCATCTACAGGATTGTACGAATGTCAGATATCGAAGCACTACTCACCACGAAGGGTTGTTATTATCCAATGCTATCGTCCCCCAGACGCTTCCATCCCTTCCAACACGCTCGCAGGTACCTTCATCATAGGTTCCAGGAATCTGAACCTCTCCGTCTGCGCAATCTTCCCTTCAAGTTTGGACCTTTCCAATTTCGCCCCACTCAGGACCGTTATCGGCCTGCCCGATGTCTCCTTCTTCGCCCACCACACCGCCACATGTTCCTTACAATCACCGTTGATGCCTAACGGGTACTTTCAAAGATCAAACCGAAGATATCATTGTCGTTGTCATCTTTAGTACCACCTCGACTTTTTATTGGAGTATCAAGGACCATGCTCCAGGACGGTTTCTTGCCCAGCTCTTCGATCTGCCCGTTCATGACCCCACTCGCTTCATTTGACAGGCACCTCTCCAAACTCCGTCCTTCTTTATCCCCAGGTTCCCAATCGATAACCTTCTAAGAATGTCGTTAAGTTCTAAGATCTTTACAGCCCTGAAAACGCCTGCGTGGCTGTAAACACGCCCGAAGCTGGCCTTCCAGCCTTTACGGGCCAGGTCTGCTGTGTAGGTGAATTCTTTTCCTGTGGTACCTTTGGAGATCCAGATACCCTGTTCTGAATTGTCGTCTATGCATGCTTTACCATCAACGATGACGAAACAGTAGATGGCCACAACTTGCAAGGGTATGTCGTTCAAGCCCTCCTGGCCTGTATACATTCTGTTCGAGTTGGCAGTCATCACTCGTTGCAAATCCACCTCGAGCATGAATCAAAGGTATAAATGGGAATAATTCACGTCCTTTCCAGTGGACATTGTATGCTTATTTGTAGGGAATTGTCAAGATATAATCTACGCCAACGTTTGATTGCTGATTGCCCATGTGCTGGGGATTTGTTTCGCATCTCGAGCTCATTGATTTCGATTGATACCGCTGCGTTGATTCACAAACAGACTCGGGGCATGATACCTTACGGCAAATAGGCTTCTCGAACAAGACCAGATCAATCGTTTTGAATCATTGTCCGGGATATACGTTTTCATAGCTGCTCGAGTGCTGAACAAGAGTCAGGCATCTGCTACTAGCGGATGCAGCAACACAATCGCGGCCTGCGGGTCTGAGAGGTCAATAGAGCTGGACATGGTGTTTCCCAACAAAGAACAAACAGCAATGATCACCATTGTTTGTTGCGGTCGCCGAGCCGCCCCCCCACAGCGGTTGCATTCCAAAGTAATGTCCCAAAATGTCACCTCGCATAAAGCTAATACACTTGGTACACCGCAACGGATCAAACGAACCAATCAGGTCACAAGCAGTGCTTCTTTATCTTGTTCAGCGCGTCATGTTTTGTGGGGATCGTTTGAGCCCCTTCGCGTAAAACATGGTGAATCTCCTCTTGCAGTCTCTCGTTCTCCACGACCCCTTTCAAGTGGCCACCTACCCGTTCTCAATTCATATGCTCAAGAACTAACAAGAGATCAAGCTGCGCAGAGAAGTATTCGCCTGTTCAGATCACTTGCACCATGTTCATCCGATCCTCCTCCTCGCTCGGCCTAATGGCATTCAATCGTCCATTCAGCATACTAGCAAGATCTGGCAAAGTCCCTCGAATCAGCATAGCTTTAGCACGACTAGGCCTGCACATCCACACTCCCCCAACCAGACCGTTCCACTCAAGCCTCCAGCAGCTACAAGAATCCAAAAACGAATACACCCCCTCCCCTCAGCCCACCAAAGCCCCCACTCCTCCCCCCGAAAAGCCATTCCCTCAAGACCAAACACCCACAGACGGCCAAATGGAGCCCTTCATCCCCGGCTTCTCCAAGCTCGGCGTCGACGCAAAGCTACTGCAGATCCAGCTGATGAGGAGCTACCTCGCGACGGAGACTCAAAAGAACGACCCGCAATGGCGGGCCGGGGCGTACGAGGCGGCGACGGAAGGGTTGGCGAGGAAGGAGAAGGAGATACGGGACAGCGACACGTGGTGGAAGCGGGCATTTCGGAGTATAGCGTGGGGGCCTACCATTGCGCTCAATGTCATCATCGCCTTGTTCTGGGGATGAGGTGAGATGACCGAGCTGCGGGATTGGATGAGGGAGAAGGGTTTGAATGGGATTTGGTGGGGGGGAAAAGGGGAGTTGTAAGGAAAGGGAGAAGGTGGCTAGGATGGTTGCTGGAGAGGAATGGATTGCGTGCGGTGCAGAGTGAGGCTGGTGGAGGTAGTAGTGTTTGCATTTTTGTTACGACCGTGGAAAAGAAAAGCGGAAAATTACATACATACCAGATAAACATACCATATATACATACCAGATAAATATACCAGATAAACATACCAGATAAACAAACAAACAAAACAGACAAAGAGCCTTCGCACCCCGTACCGCCTTATCACCATCATCTGATCCCCCCCCCTCCCCCTTTTCTCTCTTTCCCGGAAGAGAGTCCCTCAACCCCATCCCCCTTTCTCTGACACTGCTGACTTTTTCCCTCCAATAAACGAGGCGAGAGTGGAGAAATGGGATGAGTCCACGTCCCGGCTGTAAATCGCTTCATCTGTGTACTAGTACGCCTCACGATGCCCGCGATCGATCGATCGGGTGCGATGACTAATATTAGACAAGACAGACAGACAAGACAGAAAGACAAGACAGACAGGTGCTGGGACGTGATTCTCTCACCTTTTGTTTTTCTTCACTACTTCTCCTTCTATGAGCGATTGATTGATTGATTGGTTAGATCTTTGATTTACATCTTTTACACGGCGTTCGAACAATGATGATAACATTGTCAATAATGGAATCGAAATAAGTTTAAACAGGAAACGAAAACGGAACCAATCACCAGGAAACCACCACACTGATAACCTCAACCCCATCAACTACTACTGTGTCCAAGGCAATAGATAGACTATCAAACCTTGCGCCAATAGCCATCACTCCACTCCCCAAACTCCCAGAACCAAGAAAAACAAAAAACAGTCTCCCCCCCCCCCTTTCCACTTTCCACTTTCCCCATCCCGCAAGAATCTCATCACCTCCACCTTCACCTTCACCTATATCCAAAACCCAAGCCGAAACGACCCCTCCCTCCCTCCCTCCCTCCCTCATACATACATACAAACCTTAAAACGAAAGCAAATCGAATCAACCGACCTCTTCGCAATCAATCAATCAATCAATCAATCAATCCGCCTAGATCGAACCAACCCGAGAGCAGGTTCCTTCTTCACCGCACTTCACT
>WOGZ01000638.1:0-10203 GCA_009733775.1 Alectoria sarmentosa
TATTATTATTATTATTATTATTATTATTATTATTATTATTATTATTATTATTATTTTATAAAATAAAATTTTAATATTTAATATTTAATAATATATAACGTAAATTAATTTATTAATATTTATAAAATAAATAAAATAATGTTATTTATATATATTTAAAGCAAATATTTTTATACGTTAAAATCGTATTAATTTTATTTTATTCAATAATTTAATAACTTTTTAAAGTTTCGTAATATAATATATATTTAATTTAAATTTATAATTAAAAATTAAAAATTATCGCATTAAAGAATTTTTATAAATATATAATAAATTAAATTTAAATTCGTTATTAAATTAATCGAATTATTAATCGTATTATTAAAATATAATTTAATTTTAATATAATATAATTATTAACAATATTTAAATAAAAAAAATACGTTAATTAAATAAATAAATGAATTTTTAATATTATAATTATATAAAAATGAGAAACTTTAATAAAAGATTTTATTTATATAAATATATAATTTATTATAATATAAAATTAAAAATAAAATAAAATAAAATATATAATTATAATATTATAAAGTAAATAAATTAAAAAAATTTATATATAAATATAAATTTCAATTATATATTATTAAATATTTTTATTAAAATATATTAATTTTAAATAAATATATATATATATAATTATTATTATATTAAGAATAAAAATTGTAATATTTATTTATATATTTTTTACGTTATTAAAGTTACGAATCGTGAAATTTGAAAAAAAAAACTTTTATTATTTTTTGAAAATAATATAAATTAATGTTAATGTTAATAATATATTTATTTATAAAACGTGTCAGAAAACGAAATGATGCTAAATGCTTTATATTTCGATATGCATAAAATAATAGTTATGAAGAGAGAATATATGCTATAAAGTCGAATATGTAAATAATGTTAAGTCGCGTTAAGCTCAATCGAATCGCGTATTGAAAAGATAAAATAAAATCATGATATTATTCTCCTTTTTATATAATTATGTTTTCATAATTACTTTTTATTATATTCTTTCTCGTGATTATTTTTTATAATTATTTCTTATCACTTATAGTAAACTTTACTGCTATTTTATTTTATTTTTATTATTTAATATCGTAATTTCATTTCATTTCATTTCACTTCGTTAGTATTTCGTAATCTCATAACGTACTTTATTGCTTTTCTCGCTCGCCGACGTTCGCTTATATGTTATGCATTTTATGTTATAATATCAATGCTTTAATGATGGCTTACGCTTCGTCGTGCGTGTCTCAAAAGCTCGTGATAAGGAGTAGAAAGTAGGAAATCGTAATGATGTTTGATTGCCTTGTAGCAGGCTCACTGTTTTCATAATCATTATCGTAGACTCACATTCGTATAACGCATTCGTAACAATCGTTATTATTCAGGCCTTCGTTCGTTAAAGACCAACACCATGATGTTCCTCGCAGACTGATATTCGTAAATATGATCTATTACGACTTAAGAAGGATTAGGTTTCAAATCGAATAATTATTATTATGTCAGAGAACGAAATAATGCTGAATGCTTTATATTTCGATATGCACGAAATAATAACTATGAAAAGAGAATATATGCTGTGAAGTCGAATATGTAAGTAATGTCAAGCCGCGCTAAGCTCAATCGGGCCGCGTATTAAGAAGATAGAATGAAATCATAACAAAACGTAATATATAAGTTTTTAATAATAATGTTAATTTAACTTTAAAAGTTAAAATTTAATTAATAATATTAACGATATATATAATTTATATTATTTTTATCTTTTAATTAACATTATTATATTAAAATTAAATCTTTTATATAACATTTTTTATTTATTATTTTCATTTTTTTAAATATAAATGAAATAAAAATTAATACGAAAATATCGTTCGTTTATAACGAAAACAATAATAAATTTAAAAATAATGAAATTAAATAAATATAATTAAAAGTAAACAAATTTTACGCGATATATTTAAATATTTATTTAAATAAAAAAATTAAAATTATGAATATAAAATATGTTAATATAAATTGAAAAGTTTATTTTATATTATAAATTTATTAAATAATTATAAATAAAAGTAAATATTAAATTTATTTGATAATAATATTAAAAATTAAGTAAATTTATTATTAAAATCGCAAAATTTCTTAATTTTTTTAAGATTAATTATTATAATTTTTTATTTATTTATTTTATATTAATATACGTTATATTTACGTTAATTTCGATTAAGTTTAACGTTTTAATAATTTCTTTTTTTTAATAATATCGCTTTTTATAATCACTTTTTATAATTTTTTTTATATATATTATTAATATAAATTATTATATATATATTAAACTTTTAATATAAATTTTTTCTATTATAATAACTTTTAACATAATTATAATCTTATAATTTTACGATTTTAAAAAACGTAAATAATAAATATAAATAATTATATTATATTTTATTTTATTAATATATAATTCAATTTTTTAATTGAATTAAAAACGTTTAAAAAAAAGATTATCGAAACTATTTTATAATAACGTTAATTTAAAAAAATTAAAATAAAATAACTTTATTAATTTAAGATTTTTATTTTATAATTACATTATAATTAATTAATATATAATAAACTTTTAATATTAAAAACAATTATTTAATATTGCGATTTTTGTTATTATTTTATATATTTATATTTTATTAATATATAAACATTTAATTTAATTTTTTCTATTTAATTTAATTAATTTATTTAATATTTATTATAATTAATTTATAAAAAAAGTTATAAAAATTATTATTAGTTTTAAATAAAAAAACAGAGAATTTAAATTAATTAAATTTTTTAAAAATGTAATTTTTAGATTTTTTCTTTTTTATATATATTATAAATTGATTATAATAATAATTCAAAAATCGTATATATATATTTATTATTATAACGTTTTAATGTGTTTTATTTATCGTATATATATATATATACTTAAAAGATATTAAATTCAAAATCTTAAAAACGAAATAATTACGTTTTTACGTTATTAAACTTTAACTTTTTTAAATTCAACTTGAAATAACGTTAATAAAATAAAAATATGTATATTTTAATAATATAAATATGTACATATTAAGAATATATATTATTAATATTAAAAAGTTTTAATTTCGACTTTAAATCATTTTGAATTTTACGCGCGCAAAAAATATAATGTTTTAAAAATACATTATTTTGAAATTTTTTTTTGAAACAGGAAAAAAAAAAAAATTTAATAAACGGCTCTTGGTAGCTATCGTCTTCCGTAGCTTGGGTAAACTCCGCTTGAATTCCCCCATTGTGGCCGGGTCGAGAACGCCAGAACGCCACTTAATAGTGTACATTAGGTAAGCGTACAGCTCATCCGAGAGTGCTAGTGGGGTGAGGGTATCTCGTTCTACACCAGGCAGACGATTTTCATCTTGTGAAAATCCTGATCCTGCACGGATACTCTTTTCACTCCTGCCGAGCGGAGAGCCCGCCCAATCTTGCTCCGTAATATGTAGCCTTGATCCCCGCCCACCTTGGCTGCGAAAGCCATGGTTCAATTTCGCTAATCTAGCACCGGCCGGGATGTAAGCTCCCACCGGTGGGCGTTCAAGGAGAAGCAATCATGACGCGCCCGCTGCCTTTCCTTGCTTTGTGGGATGTTGATGATGAGGGGGAATCCGGGAGGTCGTCCGATTCTTTAGAACATCCATTTTCCTTGTGCTTTGTCCGTTCTTCATACAAAAATAGTACGGTGACAATTCGGCCGTCTTTGCCCATTTGCTTTAGCCGTATATCATCAGACAAAGAAGCGGTCATCGTCATCGTCGTCGTCCGCAATTCATCCTCAACGCGTGTGAGTGGCTCCACTGATGGTAAAAGGGGAACGTCACAGGTGATACACACCGAGGGAAATTCGGAAGACAGGCATATTGATCGACCTGGCACTCATTCCCATTTTCATCCCTGACGACGGGAACTGCTTGGCATTTACATCCTTGAATCCCCTCCATTTAGTAGTCACTTCAATGCTTTCGACCATAGTATGGGCCTTGCTGGTCTCATTTACACTCTATGCTTGGAAGATATACACACAATTCGCTCGAAACCTCGCCGCTGCAAAGAAGTCTGGAATTCCCTACGTCATCATTCCCTTCTACCAGCTCAATAGACTTTACCAGCTATCACAGCTATTCGTGGTACCTATTGTGCGCAAGTTGCCCGCCTCGTGGACCGAAATATGGTTTGACTTGACCTTGGAATGGGGATGGAACAGGAGATACGAACCCTTCAAGCGCTTCGGCACCGACACCTTCTTAACAGTCAGCCCCGAACGAAACCACCTCTATACAGCAGACGCAGATGTCATCAGCCAGATCACAACTCGAAGAAACGATTTTCCGAAAGCACTCGAGGTGTATGAGTCAATCAAGATATACGGGAACAATGTGATAACATCAGAAGGGCAGGTGTGGAGGCACCACAGGAAGATCACGAGTCCCCCTTTCTCCGAGAAGAATAACCATCTGGTGTGGACTGAGACTCTTGAGCAGTGTCAAGCTATGGTAAATGGCTGGTTCGACGGCAATACCGGGAAGACGGAAAGCAAGACTATCTATACACTCGCGGACGACACAATGAGACTGAGTCTTTACGTGATCAGCAGAGCTGGCTTTGGGGTCCGTTTACAGTGGCCAGGGACCGGAGGTACCCACGAGAATGGGCATCTCAAAAATGAAGAAGAGAATAATGCATCAAGCTCAGAAAGTGCCCAGAAACATACCATGAGCTATACCGATGCGCTGGGATCGCTCTTGCACAACATCCTCTGGGTTCTTATCGTGCCGCCATATCTCTTGAGTAATTTAGCGACTGATACACATATTTTGGCCTTCCGCTGACTCGCTCTAGAGCATCTGCCGTTCCAAAGGACAAAAGAATCGTATACAGCCTTCGTTGAATGGGGCAAGTACATGAACGAGATGTTTCAGCAAAAGAAAGCTACGGTCTTGAAGGGGGAGGAAGGCGATAGTATGGACCTGATGATTGCTCTCGTCAAGGGCGCTGGGATCACGAAGGAGTCGTCAACAGGAGAGAAACCTCCGGCACAGACTCTGACAGACGAGGAGATACTTGGCAATGCCTTCGTCTTCATACTTGCGGGCCACGAGACAACGGCCAATTCTCTTCACTTTTGCCTGGCTCTGCTTGCTACGAACATAGCCGCTCAACGACACCTACAAGTTGATCTCGATGAAATCTTCCAGGGTCGCCCCGTCAACGAGGCTGAGTATGAGGAAGTCATCCCCAAACTTTTCGCCAGTATGGCTGGTGCAGTGCTCAACGAAGAACTTCGTCTACTTGCCCCTGTGGTCGGTGTGCCTAAATCCACTCTGAAAGATAGCCCTCAGCCTCTCGAACTTGGTGGTAAGACATGTACCGTACCAGCCGACTGTTACATTGCTATCATAACACCTGCCGTACACCGTAATCCAAACCAATGGCCGACTGGTCCACCCGCGAATCCCACAAGGCCATCCCACCCTCTCTCAAACTTGGATAACGACCTCGAAGAGTTCAAGCCCGAAAGGTGGATTTTGGATCCTGACGCCAAACATTCTGCGAGCATGCCTGACCAGGATGCGGATACGGAAGCTTCCAATTTGGGTATCAACACGGCCGCGGATACTTCTGCGGCGTTGTATCGCCCCCCAAAGGGTGCTTACATTCCCTTTAGTGAGGGCTATCGCTCTTGTATTGGGCGACGCTTTGCACAGGTCCAGATACTTGCAGTCCTTGCGCTCATCTTCTCGCAGTACAGCGTGGAATTGGCCGTGGATGCGTATGCCAGTGACGAAGATGTACAGAAGATGAGTGACCAAGAAAAGTTCGAGGTCTGGAGTAAGGCCAGAGATGAAGTAAACAGGCAGATGAACGAGGATATGGGAGCTATCATCACACTTCAGCTTCGGAAAGGTGCCATCGGACTTCGCTTTGTAAAGAGGGGAAAGGAAAGGTTCAATGGCAACGCAAGATGAGGAGCCTTGGCTCGGAGTTGTCTTAGCAAGTGTCGGATACTGGCCGTTTCCAGGCGAACCGCATCACCTTGAGTGCTACTACCCGTGAGAAAGATGTAGCTGCTGGATCGTGGACGGGATTCAGAGTCGTTCAAGAGTGCAAACGCTCAACCCTGTAGGTCACGACTGAGGTTGGTGACCTGGGAACCTCTAAGCTTCCAATCTAATGGGGAGTGTCAAAGCCCCTATCAGCAAGCATTCGTCTCTCGGGAGATACTTTGGGACACTAAGCTTTCTGTTCCTCTTCTTGATGAATACTGCTTAACAAATGCTTTCAAATGAGAGCTGCGAGCCTTGTAAAGTTGGCTACGCTATCGGCCAGCGATCATTGGAATCAAAATCGGGCACCGAGGGCCTCTAATCCAGCTCTTCATAGTGATCCTCTTGACAGAAACTTGTCGTCAGTCCATCGATAATTACGCTTTACCGTCTGTTTGACTTGACAATGATCTAAATGGTATCCTTGAGCCTTCTTGACGTGACAAAATATCCGTGACCAAGACTTGGAGGACCGCAGCTCATGGGACAGATCACACAATGGGCGTCCAATCTCGCCGTGTTTGCCAGGGCCATAAAAACATATTAAAATGTCCGGTTTGCGGGTGGCATCGCAATCAGCTAACAAGTGGCTCAGGCAAACTAACAGGAGCCTTCATACTCTTCATCCGTGGAATCTTTCTTCTCATCGCTCAGTCAAACCCTCAACATGGAGCCTCTTACTCCTTTCGCAGGTCCTTGCGCAAATGGTCTGCCTTCATGGCATCATGGTGGATATACCGACCGCTCGTTCCAGGATGATAGCGGTTACGCTAGCGAAGATTCTGATTTCGTGCCATTTCCATTTCCATCTCTAGATCCAGACCATAAGTTGGAGCACATTGACCAAGTCAATCACGATCTTCCTAGTGGGCGACGTCATCGGGCTGCAGCCTTCGTCAACGCCCAGTGGTCACATCCCGCGGTTTTCAGAGCTCGCCACCCTGTCAATAATTCTTTGAACGACAATTTGAGACATTACGACCTGCCTCAATCGCTTGCTTTCGAGCAACAGCGTAACAGCTATGAGTCTGGCTCTCGGCTGAAGCCTTCAGCATGCTTCAACCGTGAGAATTTCGGTCGCGAACCTGGCCACACAGCCTCCCGGTGGGATCTTGAGGAGAACGCACCGCCACTGGATCTTGAAGCCCACAGAGCTTACGTCCCTGATGCTCTGCCGTCGCTCAGCAACCGCATTGAAAGCGAGACGGATGGCTCCTCGCTTTCTTCGAATTCAACTCGACACGGCTCCTTTAGTTCAGACGCCAAATGGAAGGCTCCGCAACCCAGGGCCTCCATCGCATCTGCTCAACATGGCGGCCAAACCGAACTTTCGATGCAGTCGTCGCCTCGGCGCCCACTTCAACGTCGCTCTTCAGGCCACGATGCACGGCTCGCAGCTGCCTGGCAACAGCTCTATCAGGATCGCACGGAGCTTGAGAAAGAGAGAAGAGGCTTGACAAAGAAAAGAAAGTCCTTGCTAAAACGGAAAGACCGATCTCGTTGAAGCCGGCGAGATCCTTCGGACGATTCGGCTGGTGAAGGCGGTAGTGGAAGTCATGGTGCATTTAGGACGGCAAAAGATGAATGTGCAAGATGATGCTAAGAATGGTATGGTGATCAAGGCATGCTTATCGTACGTTATCGCTAGTCGAAAATAGAAGGCGTAGCGCGATGAATCAAGTTAAGGGCAGTGCTTCCTCCGGAGGCATGCAAAGCATCGGCCGTAAGGTCATTTGCCGCCATTCACATGCAGCTAATGAAAATCAGGCACACGATCAACTTCCTAATTTAGGCAATCTACCCAGACCTGTTGAACAACAACGTTATCGTCGTGAGTCTCACAATAATTATGGGAGCAGTGTTGTTCATCCCATCAGTCCTCTGTGAAAAAGCGAAACCTTGCCCTTTCTGCACTTTGGTCGTTGCCATTTGATTTTCGTTGACTCCATAAATCCATCTTCACATCTCACATCAGAAGAAGGTGAAGACACTTTCAACATGTCATCCTTACCTATTCACCTGCCCCTTCCTATCATCGATCTTGCCAACCTCTCCTCGTCTGCCCAAGGCAACTCCGCTGTAAGCCATCTCAGCAGCAAATTGAGCACTGCCTTCTCCATCAGCGATGCATTCTCCACCACTGGCTTCGCTTACCTCATCAACGCCCCTATCTCTCTTACCCACTCTGAGATCTTTGCCCTAGCACATGGCCTCTTCTCTATCTCGCACGAATCCAAGATGAAAGTCGCCAAAAAGACCTTTCGACCTGAGAACGGCAACACCTACCGCGGCTACTTTCCCGCACAAGCCGGCAGCGACAATCTCAAGGAAGGGTTCGAGATCGGTCCCATTGACCCGCTGCCGCAGAACCTGGACCCTCGAGCCAGATTCAACCTCGGAGAAGCAAACGTGTGGCCTGCCGGGTTCGACGCCAGGGAGAAACTGGAAGCCTTGCACACAGAACTCCAATCTCTGTCTGAGAAACTACTTTCGCTCCTAGCCATCGCTCTGGGCAAAGACCCGTCTTTCTTCGACCACTATCTCGAGGACAGCATCTCCACCCTCCGCCTCCTGCACTACCCAGCCATCGAACCGCCAGCACCCCAGCAAGAATTCTGCTGCACGCCACACACAGACTCCGGCATCCTTACCCTACTGTACCAAGACGAGACCGGCGGCCTAGAAGTCCTGAACGCCGCCAACAACCAGTGGATCCCCGCCCCCTACGTGCGCGGAAGCATCGTTATCAACATCGGCGATCTCATGGCCAAAGTCTCTTGTGGTAATAACAGTAACAACAATAAGTTCAAGGCGACCCGCCACCGCGTTCGCAGTTCGCCGGGAAAAGACCGGTACAGCGTGCCCTTCTTTTTCGAACCCGGCGCCGCATGTCTGGTGCAGAGTGTGGATGATGACGAGGGGGAGCAAGGTCAGGGGGTGCGGTATGGGCAGCACGTGCTGGAGAAGATGAGCGGGTGGGTGGAGTTCCGGGATGATGGGGGTAAGGGTGCCGCGGTTGCTGTCGAGAGCGTGGAGGAGGTTGTGATCGGCGCGTGATTGGTGCTTTGTTTGCTGGACATTTCCCCCTATCCTGGCGATGTGATGATGGTGGAAGTGATGAGATATGAGTCCGTCGTTTGCGATTTTCCAATCTCGGTGGAAGTAATCTTTCGCTGCGTTTGCAGTTCGCTCACCTCAGCTATGCATCTGGATCTGTTTGGACGAGCAGAGTAGTTAACCCTCCTCTTTTCTTTTTCTTTTTCTTTTTCTTCTTCTTTTTCTTCTTCTTTTTCTTCTCTCTCTTCTCTTCATACTCCCAGAGTCCATTTCCTCTTCCATTTCAAAAACCAAAAAACACCTCAGACTCAACCGCTCTCTCTCTCCATCTCCCGTCCCCAGATACCAGCCATCCTCCAAGCATCAACCACCCACCCCTTTCCAAAGCACAAATGAAACTTCTCCCCTTCACCCTCCCCCTCATCCTTCCCCTAATCCTCCCCCTCACTCCCATCATCGCCATCGCAGCAACCATCTCCCAACCTCCCACCTCGCCATCACCAACACACCACGCCCTCCCCTTCCTAATCCCCCCACCCCCACCAACCGCACGCACAACCTCCTTTTCCGCCACGGCGATATTTTCGCCGGGGCTCGCCATGTCGGCGGTGGTTTCCTCTGCCGCATCAGCATCAGCCAACCTTCCCAACGCCCTTGAAAATCCATCTCCGTGGCTTGCAAGTGGAAACGCAGACGCAGACGCAGCTCCGGCACCGACGACGGCGGCTGCGTATGAGGAGGCTGCTGCGGAGGTGGTTTTTTTTTCGAACCGGGGGTTCGGGTTACGTTTGCTGATGGGGCGGGCGGAGGCGACGGGGGGGGTGGTAGGGGGGTGAAGGGGGTAAAGGGGGATAAGGGCAGAGCGAGAGGGGAGAGGGGAGAGGGGAAGTGAAAAGAAAGGGGGAAGACGATGGTGTAAAAGAAACAGAACAAAAAAAAGGGGGGGGGGGGGGTTAATGAAGGTGGAATAACGAGAGCGATGAGG
>WOGZ01000639.1:0-10199 GCA_009733775.1 Alectoria sarmentosa
AGAACAAAAACATGTTGAGAATAAAAACATGTTGAAAACAAAAACATGTTGAAAATATGTTGAAAACATGTTGAAAACATGTTGAAAAAAAAAACATGTTAAAAACATGTTGAAATTAAAAACATGTTGAATATATGTTGAAAATATGTTGAAAAGATATTAAAAGTATATTAAAAGTATGTTTAAATTATGTTAAAAGCTTATTAAAAGATTTTTAATAAAAAATTTATATCGCAATTGTTGAAAAAATGTTGAAATAATATTGAAAATTTGTTATAAAAAACACGATTATGAGAATTTTTGATTAATTGTTGATTAAAGTAATTGTTGATTAATTGTCGAAAAAACATTATATTTAATATACGATTAACATTATAATACGATTAAATTTCAAATAATAATATGTTACGTTTGAAATAAATTTAAACAAAACTTAATGTTATTATATTTTCGAAAGATTTTAACAATGTTATACATTTGTTGAAAAATAGTTATTATAAACATTTATATAATTATTTTTTAACAAAGTATTTAATTATGCTAGTAGCCCCTTAAGGTTATAACGATAATATATAATCATAAATATAAAATATAATAAACTTGATTCTTTTTATTAAAAAATTTATATTTAAATTAAAGTCGTTATTAAATCACTTATTTAATAATTCAATTTTTTAATGATATTAAATATTTTATCAAATTACTTATTTAACAATTTAATTTCTTAATAATATTAAATATTTTATCAAATTTAAATATTTTATTAATTTTATATATTTTTCGTAACATTCACTTTACGAAATAATAATTAAAATATTAAAAATCTTTAATTAATATTAAATAATTAAAATTTAAAACGTAAACTTTTTCAATTTCGATTTTTTTATTTAAATAAAAGTTTATTAAAGATTATAAAATAATAATACGTTTAATTTAATTAAAAAATAAAATTGCAATTTAAAATTATACTATAATTTATAAACATTTTATTCTTATAATACGAAGATAATTATATATATATTTATTTTTATTTATTTCGTATATATTATTTTTATATTAAAAAAAAATTATATTTAATCGAAAAATCGAGTTAAACGCGAGTAATCGAAATAAATAAAACTTAATATTTACATTATATATATATTCGAAAAACGTAAACAAATTTTATTAAAAAGTTCTAATAATTATTAAAATATAATATTAATAATATTAAATAACTTTTATATATTAATATAATTGTATATTTAAATAATTTTTTATTATATTAATATATTTAAATAATGAATTTTTAAATATGCTAATTTAAAAATATTAATTAATAAACGACATTTTACAAATTCTTTACTTTTATTAATAATGTGAAATTAATTTAAATTTTAAAACTATTTATAATTTCCTTAACAATTTTTATTATAATTCGAGGTTAATAGTTTTATTGATATTACGATTTATTATAAATTAAAATTAGTTTTATAATTTAGTTTTACATTAGCGTGTTAAATTATAATTTAATCTTTTACTTATATATATATATATATATATATTTAAAATTTTATAATTAAAATTTTATCTATATTACGTTTACATATTATTATTAATTTTATATATAATTTTAATATTTATATGTTAAACTTTTTTGTTAATTTTACTTTTATATAAAAAACATTATTTTATAATCGTTAATTTTTATATATATTATATTTTATTAAATATTTTTTGAATAAATTTATATATTTTATTAAATATTTTTTGAATAAATTTATATATATTTTAAATGTTTTTATAAACGTTATTAAAACGTAATATATTTTAATAAAAAATATTTAAAAAATATTTAAAAAATATTTATAATTCATTTATAATTTATTTGTAATTTATTTATAATTTATTTATAATTTATTTACACTTTATTTATATTTTATATATAATTTATTTACACTTTATTTATAATTTATTTAAAAACGTTATAAAAATTCTAGTTTTTTTTTAACAAATTAAAAAATAGAAAAAATAATAAAATTAAATATATATCGATTTTAAACATTATTGAAATGTGTTAAAACAATGATCGACACACAAGCCGAGGTCGAAATTCTATTAACTTAGACAATTCGAGTTTTAGCGTAAGACAATCCGGCCTACATTCTCGTCTGCGGACTGAGGCAAGAATATGAACCAGAGCTCAACCTAAGTACCTACCGAGATGGAAGGACAGTTATGTTCATAGTACTTTGTCGTTGAAAGTTTCGATCCTGTAAACAGCTCCCAATGCGTTTTCATGGCGTCGCTCTTGGCCGTGAATCGTTGTTTACATGAGCATTTGCCATCACATTGGCACACTGCTTGATGAGTTCGATGCATAGTACCTTACCCGATCCAAATCTGATTCTGTATTTTTCGAGGCGCTATAAGCCTTAAGAATGCAACGCTACATAGTGCCATGGAGCACTGCACCACCAAACAACAAATATTTTTCGGAGTGATTCCGCCATCTCATATCATCCCGTCTTATATTGCTGGGCCCTTCCTCGCTCCATCAACTGCCAGCTTATCAGCTTCGACGTTGCCAGGATGATTTGCATGCCCCTTGATCCATAAGAAATTGGTTTGAACCTGCAACTTATCTCGCTCCTCTATCTTCACAAGAACGTTCTCAACGATGTCCTTGTTCTCTACCGCTTTGCCGGCTGATGTCTTCCATCCATTCTTGCGCCAGTTGATAAACCACGTGGTGACACAATCAATGGCATATCGGCTGTCGGTGATGATTACAACGTGTCGATTTCTAGGGACGATTTCGAGCGCTCTCAAGATCGCAGTGAGCTCAGCTCGTTGGTTGGTTTGCCGGGATCCTGGTAAGGTCTCGGAGATATTCCTATCACAAAGACCGTCAGTGAAGAGCTACTCATGTCTCTCCCGCACGGAGAATGAACCTCTTGTCGCCGGGACCGAAATAAACCCCAATGCCAGCAAACGCCCCTGCCGTACCATTCCCTAAAGAGCTACCATCTGTATGTATGCGTATTGGATCAGTCTGAGATACTCCTAACGGCCGTAGCTTGGTGGCCTGGCGCTGTTCTTGTGTCTTGTACATTATCTTCCCGGTCTCAGCATCCAGAACAATGTTGGGATCGAACCCATCCTCGTTATCTGAAGGCAAAGGCGCTGTACCAGCTTCGTAGTCAGCCTCTTTGTAATCTGGGACCGGTGTCTTCATAACATTTGCGCCTTTCTTGTATTTCTTGTTCGCCGGCGGTTGAATATCTGGTTCCGTCGGCGTGTCCGCGGCGTGACAAGTCGCGGAAATGCCGTCTACTTCAAATGCTGGGCTTTCCGACGCTCGTCTTTCGTCTTCATCCAAGAATCTTTGCGCTTCAGCGAGGGTCGTGAAGCCTCTGTGCTTTGGCTTCTGCCACCCGGTAATCTGTTCCTGTGCGGATGGCCAATCGGTGTAGATTCCAGGCACCCTCCCATTTTTCACAGCATAAAATTTGGATGACGGCGATAAACCAGAACCATTTCCCTGAAGTGGATTCTCGCCAGCAACGAAGCGCTCGGCGTCGGTCAGAGTAGGGAACGATTTGACTGTAATGGTATCGTGAGCTGGACTGGGCATCAGTCTGTGGCCTTCAGCTTACCTACACATCGCCTTCTTGAAACCCTTCACCTGCTCTAGGCAGTCTGTCCAGGTGTGATAAACTCCTGGCTGGTACCCAACGCGAACCGCGTAGAATTTGGGATCTGTTGACCGTTTTCTTTTCGTCCAGTTGGAAGCCCAAGTCCCAGCCGGTGAAGCAGACTTAAAGGAAGCAGTGTCGTCCATTCTATTGATAAAAGTTCGCCTGAAAAAAGTTGGAAGTCGCGAGACTATAACGCCAGAGCCAGACGAGCTCACATGCCATGGGATGCCTGACCCTGTAAATGTCAGGAAAGACGCAGCAATATTGCTCTTCACAGTTATGAAGGAAGAGGCGGATCAGAGTACCATGGGCAGAGTTGACCAGGTGTCAGATTAGGATTTGTACTTGTACTGCCTGCATCTCAAAGTGTTTAATCATATCACCAGGGGACTGTTCCTGTGGCACAGGAAAACGGTCAATACTGTCTATTGAAAATCGTAAGTAGAAATTATCTTCAGATAATCCCAGAGCTCAGACTTCGCCTGGCGCATAGAACGTACCATACAGGCCGGATTGTCTAACGCTAAAAGCGGATTGTTCAAGTTAAATGTCGATCGTGGTTAACGAGAACAAATCAAGATTGATTATACACAAGTCGAGATCAACGTAAAATAAATCGAGGTTTCAAAAAACTTGAAATATAGAATTCGAAACATGTATCAAAAACGTGCTAAAATTAAAATTCAAAAAATTTAAAATTTAAAATTTATAACGTGTTGAAATATATTTAATATATTTATAACAATTTTATAAATTTATTTAATAATACTTTATTGAATTTAATTTATATTATATATATATATATTTTTTTTATTAACTAACAAATTTTAATATTATTTTAAATATTATTTTATTTTTATTAAATATTAAATTATTTAAAAATAATATATATAAATTATAATAATTTTTTATTTTAAAATTATATTTAATTTATAAAAATTATAATATAAATAACTTTATTTAATACATTTTTTAATAATTAATTAATTAATAATATATATTAATAATATATATTAATAATATATATATAATATAATTATTAAATCGAATAATCGTATACGTTTTATATAAAATATACGTTATCGTAACGTTATCTTTTATAAAATTTTATAAAATTTATAAAATTTAAATTTAATTAATTAACTTCGTAACTATTTCGTTAATAAAGATATTTAATAAATATATATTTATTTAATACATTTCAAGATTTTCTTTTAATTTTTAAAAATTAATTTTATTATATAATTTAATCATTAAATTCAATGAAAATATTACGTTTTTATATATATTTATTTATTTACGTTTATTTAACGACGCAGATAAATACGTTTTATAATTTTAATTTCTTTAATTTTTTGAAGAAAAAGATTTAATGTCGCTGCGATATCGATTTCATTTGAGAATTAAATATTTAAAATCGAAAACAATTAAAATAAACGTTTAAATAACATTAACGAGTTTTGAAAATTTATTTTTAAAAGAAAAATTAATTTGAAAAAACGTTTTAAACGTGTTAAAAAGGAAAATCGTCGTTTTTAATAAAAACGCGAACTTTTTATATTAAAATTTTATAATAATAAACTTCGCAATAAGAGCTCGTAAAATATTACTAAAAAATCGTTAATTATTACGTTTATAATTTCGTTTATAATCGAAATATTAATTATTACGCTCGCGATCTCGTTTTTAACGAAAATATTTATTTTTAAAATCAAAATTATTTATTTTAAAAAATTGAAATTTTATTAAAATAAAAATGAAAGAGAGTATATACGTTAATTTCGCGATATAAACATTATTTTTATCGAAGTCTTTAAATATTTTATTATCGATATTTTAAAAATTGTTTATTATATAAAGTTTTTAAAAAATAATGTTAATAATTAATAATATATCGAATACGAAAAAAAAGATTTTATTAATATAACGTATAAAAGCTTTAAATATTTTTTTATTTAATTTTGTAATTAATTTAATTAATCGTTATTTAATCGTTTATAAAAAATTAAAAAGAAATTAAATAAAAGTTTAATTAAAAGATTATAGTCTTTTAAATTTATTTAAAGAAATTGAAAATTTATTTATTACTTTTAATAAAAAAGTATAATTTTTTTTATATAAAGTTTTAATTTATATTAAAGAATCGAATTTTAAATAATAATAATATACTTAAATAACGCGAAGAAATCTTTATTATAATTATTATATATAAATAAAGTTTTGAACGCGTGCGCGAAGAAAACGATTATGATTCGAATTTAAAATCTTTCGAAAATAAAAACGTAAAAAATTTAATTTTGAATTCTCGAGTTTTAAAGTTTAATAAATTTAATCGTGATAATAATATTAAAACGTCGCATATTTATAAAATTAACGAAGATAAATAAAAGAGCGAATTCGAAATTAAATATAAATTTTTTATTTATTTTTATTATAATAAAAAAGATTATATAAAATTTAATTGTTTAAATAAAAGTAAATCGATTATTTATATTATTATTATTATAATAAAAATCGATTTAATTTCATAATCGCCTTAAAAGCGAGATCGAAAAAACGAGAAATGAAAATCATTTTTTATTATTATTATAAAAAAGTGAATTATAATTTAAAATAAGTCGAAATAATTCGTTATTTTATTGAATTTTAAAATTTATATTAATTTGATTTTATAAAAATTTGTAATTTAATGAAATTTATAACTTTATAATAATGTTATTTTATCGACGTCGAAAACTTTAAACGATTAAAGCATATATTGTTATAACGTTTATATATTAATTAATTAATAATTGAAATTAGAGTAAATAATATAAAACATTATTTTATATTATCGATTAAATTTTTTTAACGTTATTTTAAATATATTTATTTTGAATTAATTGCACGTATTTTTTAATATTAAAACGATTTAATGAAAATTTAAAATTAATTTTAAAAGAATTTAAATTGAGGAATTTAATTAATTCGTTATAAATATAAATAAAAAATTTAATATGTTTATAATCGTGTGCGCTGAGACGACGCGAAGTGAAAAAAAAAAAAATTTAATTTAAAATTTTTTAAGAATTGCTAAAATATAAAAACGTTTTTTTAAAAAAAGTTAATGTTTTATTTATATTTAAATAAGAAAATTATGTTATTAAAATTAAAGATAATTGAAAGTTATTATATAAATTTTTATATAATTTATTTTAAACGAAATTGTCGAAATTGTGTTATAGTGTCGAATATTTATTTTATTAAAATATTTATTTCGCTTAATAATTATGCTTATTTAGCAATTTTTTTATTAAGCGCACAATTTAATAAATAAATATATAATTAATTTTTATAAAAAAGAAAAAAACAATTTATATATTATTTATAATTTTTATGTTATCGTTATAATATAATAGTAACATTTATACGATATTAATTAATTGTCGTAGAATTGAAAAGTTTTTTATTATCATTTTTATGTTATAATAACACTTTATTCTTTATTATAATTTATTTTATAAAAGTTTCTAATAAACGATCTCGTTCACGAAGTCTTTCGTTAACGTTTATATATATATTTATTTATTTAAAAAGCTTGTTAAATAGTCACGTTGTTAATTTAATTAAATTAATAAATACATTATAAGTCGACGACGTTATTGTTTTAATAAAGCGTTATATTATTAAGTTTGTTTATCAAATTAAGAATTTTATTAAATCTAATCACGATTTTGTTATCGTTATAAAGTTTTTTATAAATAAAATTATTAGTTATATTATAATTCGTTATTTTAAATTAATCGATTTTATTATAAAAAATAATTATCGAAAAGCGTAAAATATATCACGATCGAGCTTTTTAAAATTAATTTCATATTTTTTTAATTAAATAATTTGTCGATAAATCATTTTTAGATTTTTTTTAAATTATATTTATTAAAGACATTCGATAATTCGTCGAATTATTATATTTTTTTCATTAAAATTTTCACGAAATTACGATAATTCGATAAAATCGTTTATTACGATAATAATATTAATTGAAAAGATTATTTATTTTCAATTTATCGAATTTTGAATAAACGTTAATATAAATATTATGAACAATTCACGAAATTATTAAAATACGAAATTTATATAATAGTAATAAATCGTTTTTTAAAATTTAATAAATATCGTAAATGTTAAAACTAGCATAAAATTTTATTATATAAGTGTATTAAATAAGATAATTAAGTGGGGAGAAAATATGTATATAAAAAAAACATTTATATGAGAATAGATGTCTTTATTAAGTTACGTTAAATTTAATTAATTAGTGTTAAGAAAATGTGATGTTAAAGAAAAGTTAATTTTATTAAAAATGTAAAATACGCTTATAGCATTATCTCTCTCTCTTAAAAAGCGATATTTCAATGTTATAAAAATTGAAGAAATATGCTTATAATTTATCTTATATCTTTGAAACATTTAATTAATAATAATTTTTAATTAAAAAAAGCTCGCGATAATAATAATAGTAATATATCGTAAAAAGCTCGTTAATAATATCGTTAATGCTATAATATTTTATCGTTTTAAATGTTTAAAAATAACGTAATTTGATGAAAAATTAACGTTATAATTGTCGTTAAAGTATTTAAATATTGAATATTATTTAATACTTTATATTTTAAGCGAAGAAAAAATCGCAAAAATTAAATGATATAATTAAATGAAATTTTTCGAATCGAATCGAGTCGCAAACGTTAAATCTTATTTAAAATTTATATATATTTTAATAATATTTTAAATAATATTTTTTTATAAGTTATTATATATATAATATCGAATAAAATTAATAATAACGATAACGAAATCTTAAAACGACGTTAAAAGACTTCGAAAGATATTTATAATGTGAATAACGAGGGTTGCGTGTTCATTTAAGCCTTAAATTAAAATATCGTCGTCGACATCGATCGATTTTGTCGTTGAAAAAATGATGTGAAAAAGCACGCACAATAATCGAAAGTTATATATAATCGTTATTATTTATTTTAACAATAATAATTATAAGAAAAAAAGAAAAAAGAAGAAAAATAAATAATAAACTCTTTTTATAAATTAATCGTTAATTTAATTATATAGTGTTTAGTTTTTCTATTTTGATTTATTTAAATATCTTTTATAAAAGCCTTTTATTACGTTTTTTTTATTATCGAATTCATTTTTATTAATATTATATTTAATGAAATCTTTATCAACGTTTTTTTATTTAATCTTATATTTAAAACGATTTTATAATTTTTTTGAATTTAATATATTTTGAATTATTTATTTATTTTTATTTTTAACGATGATAATTTTTAAAGAAAAGTTTTTTTAATTAAATAATGTTGAAAATACGATTAATTAATTATAAAATGCTTGTTAAACTTATAATAAACGATATACTCATAATTAACGACATAATAATGTCAATAATGTGATATATTAAAAACGTCATATTTTGAATAATTATAAGTTGATTAATTTTTATATCAAGATTAACTATTTATTAACTTGTTAAATCATAAATTTAATAAAATATCGATTATTAAATAAATACAATAAGCTTAACAACATAATAACATAACGATTCTCTTAACAGTTGACGAATAACAAATAATATATTATGCTCTCATAATGTTTTTCGACGAAAAACGATAATTATCTATTATTTTTATAATGTTTACGTGTTTATTAAATAAAAGATTTCGAATATAATCGCATAAGGGTAATAAATAATTATCGAAGCACGTAAGCATTATAAAAACAACGAATAATTATCGTTCTTCGTCGGAAAACATTATGAGAATATGATACATTATTTATTATTCGTCAATTATCAAGAGAATTATTATGTTATTATATTATTAAGTTTATTATATTTGTTAAATAAACGATATTTTATCAAATTCATGACTTGGCAAATTAATAAATAATCAATTTTGATAAAAGAATTAATTAACTTACAATTATTTAAAATATAACGTTTTTAATATATCACATTACTGACATTATTGTGTCGTTAATTATAAATATATCGTTTATTATAAACTTAACAAGCATTTTATAGTTAATTAATCGTATTTTTAATAATAATAAATTAATAATAATGAAATTTAAGAGTTTAAAATAAAAGACGTTAGAAATTTTTATAATTTTAAATAATTTAAACTTATAAAAGAAATCGATAACGAATATAATTTTGAATAAATCGAACATTTTATCGTTCAATTTTTTAAATGATTTATTTATAACGATATTTTTATTATTAAAAAAGACGAAATCGTGTTCTTTAAACGTTATATTTTTTTTATAATAATTAATTTGTTCGATTATCGCAAATTATGCTTTATTTAAGTTATCGCGTATATAAATGAAAACGTCTTATATATAATCGATAATATATTTTATTTTTATAACATTAAAACGTTTTTAAGTAATAATAAAATTAATAATATTAAAGTTAAAGTTTATATAAAAATGAAAATCTTTATTTATATAAAAAAG
>WOGZ01000640.1:0-10187 GCA_009733775.1 Alectoria sarmentosa
TATTATTATTATTATTATTATTATTATTATTATTATTATTATTATTATTATTATTTTTTATTATTTTTTTTATTTTTTTATTTATAAATATTAAAAAATATAAGTTTTTATCGACTTTTATAACTTTTATAAAAACTTTATATAAGATTTTTTAAAAATCGTTAAATTGATAATTCGATTAATAAAAAAAAAAGTTATTTTTAAATAATTACTCGCTTGTTAAAAAATCTTTAATTAATTAAAAATTAACGTTACGAAGATTTTCATTTTATAATATTTCGATAAATTTAAAAAAATAATTTTAAAAACGAATTTTTTAAATTATATTAATGAAAAATTGTTATTATAATATAATAATGAAAACGTATTATATTTAATAATCTTTTATAATAAAAATCTAATTTCGATTAAATATAATTATTAAATTTACGATAAAAGATTATTCGTTATTATTCGATATTTAAAACATTAATAATCTAAATTAAAATACATTAACATTTCGATTAAGATATTTATAAATTATAAAAGTTTTATATATTTTACGAAAGATTATAATTTAAATAATCGTTAAATTAAATTTTTAAATATATTATTTAAATATAACATTAAAATTATTTATCGTTTAAATCACAAAATTTCAAAATTAATGCTCTCACTTAAATGATTAAATTTAAATTTATCGATTTTATAAATAAAAAACTTAAACAATAATATTAAATTATTTTTATATTAAATCGTTTAAATTTGAATAACATCGAATTCGAAATTAATATTATTAATAATTCTTTTTATTATAAAATGTTTAAAATAAATAAAATCGATAACGAATATAACGAAATACGCGAGATAATTATTAATAATAAAAAGAAATTAAAAGATATTACATTCAATAAATACGCTATTATAAAAAATATTCTTTATTAAAAAATCGCTTATAAATATTCAAGTTTATGTACACGATTATTATTTAAAAAAATATACGATTAACTTATATATAATTATTTAAAATCGCTTATATATATAAATTATTCAAACGAAAATATTATTAAAAAAAATATAAAAACAATAATTATTATATATATTAACAGTTATTATATTTGTAAAGAAATTAAAGCTTTTAAATATTATAAATATAATCTATTATAATCGTTTTCAATTTCATAAAAACGTTAATAAAACATTTTTATAAACTTTATCGTCGATTTTTTATTATTAAAAGATTATAACGTTATATAAATTATAATTAATCGTTTAATTAAAAAGCGTTATTACGTATTATATATAACGAAAATTAATAACACATTTATTAAAAACATTATTAAAATGCTTATTAAAAAAGTCTTTTATATATACGAATTATTTATATCGATAATGTTCGATCGAAACTTACAATTCGTTATTATAATATAATTTTTTTTTTATTAAAAACTCGTTATTAAAGTTAAGTTATTTACGATCTTTTATTTTAAAATAAAAAATGAATTAAACGAAGCAATTAAAACTTAAAACGTTATTTACGAATTTATTATAATTATATATAAGACGATTAAGTTAAATAAATACTCATAATCGAATTTATATTTAATAAATAAATTATAATTAATTGTTCGCGAGTTTTAACGTTCTCATTTTAATAACTTATAAACAATTTAATTTAATTATAATATTAAAATTAATATAAAATTATATTATATAAATATATTAAATACGATAATAAATAAAGAGAAAATTTATATATATATTTAAAAAACTTTTAAATAAATGTAAGCGTTTTTATTAAAATACGTTAAATTTAATTAAATAATGTTAAAAAAATATTTTAACAAAAATGTCAACTTTATAAAAAATATAAACTACGCTCGAAATAATTAATATAAAAATCGCGCTAATAATATTTCAAATATCGATAATTTTAATTAAATGCGATAAATAATTTTAATATTTAAAAAAGTATTAAAAGAGAAAAACACAATTTTTAAAATAATTTAAAATAAGAAAAATAAAAAAAATAAAAAAAACGACGATAATAATAATTATTATTAAAAAACGATAATAATATATTGAAAATTATAAATATAAGAGAAACGTTATTAAAATTAATAAAAGAGTTTTCGCGATTTTTTTAAAAAGTTTTAATTAAGTTTTTAAAATATAATAAAATGTTATAAAATCGTATTTAAAATTAATTTTAATAAGAAATTATATTTTAATAAATTTTAAAGTTTAAAATATTGTCAAATTATCGTTAATTATTAAATTATATTTTTTAAATTTAAGATTTAAACTTTTTATTATAATTATTTTTGTTATTTTTTATTTTAAATATATAAATTATCGCTTTTAAAAAAGTTTTAATTGATTAATTTAAATTCGAAATTAAAAATAAAACAAAATTAATGTAATTTATTATATCAAAATTTCAAATTAAATATTTAATTTATATATTATGTTATAATGTTAACTTATAATTTTAATTTATAATTTTATATAATTCGATTAAAATTAACGTAATTTAATATTATTTATATATTCGAACTTTATTATTAAAAATAAGTTTTAATATAAAATATATATATATATATATATATATAATGTGTATAAATATAAATAATATAAAAATATAAATAATTTATATAAAAACAAGTTTTTATAAAGCGATAATATTAAAACGCTAAATTTAATAAAGATGTTAAATAAAGAAATTTATGATATTTATAGCGTATAAATCTCGTTTATAATTATTATCTCGTTTATATTAAAATATTTATCACGATACGTTAAAGCTTTTATTATTTAATCGATTTTAATCGCCGCTAGTCGATTTAACATCGCATATATTTACGAATTAAATATATAAATTTTATATTACACATTATAAATATATAATTTAAATTTTATTTTTTAATAAAATAAGCATTTAATATTGTTTTAAAAAAATTAATATATTAATATATATATATATATATATATATAAACTTTAAAACTCGAGTTTTTAAAAACTTTATTTATAAAATTTCTAATTTACGAAACTTTTTTAATATTAAAATTTTAAAAAAATTGTTTTATATATATTTTTTTATATTTTCAATACGAATTAATATATTTTTCTTAAATCTTTTAATAAAAATTTTAAATACTAGAGAGTCGTTATTTCGAAGTGAGATTATTAATAATTTATAACGTTAAAATCGATTAATTAAAAAATGAAATAGAAATAATATAATAATAATATTTTATTACTTTTAAATTTAATTGAAACAATTTAAATACTTTAAAAATATTAAAATAAATTTATTAATAAATATATAAAAATGAGTTAAATTTAAATTTTATAATATTTATTTATTTAAATTATATATAATTAAAAAATATACGAAAAAATATAAAATATAAATTGAAAAATTGAAAAATTATTTTTAAAATTATTTTTAAATTTTATAAAATCAAATTATAATTTTATAAAAAAAAAAAATTTTATAAAAATTTATACGCAATTGTATAAATTTTTAAAAACGATTTAACGCGAAATTATAACTTATTATGATATTTTCTATCAAAATAATCTAATTAAGTTATTATCTTTTTAAATACGTATTTATAAACTTATATAAATCGTTTATATAAAATTTTATAAATCATTTATTTAAAGTTGCACATTTTTTTTATAATCTTTTTTTAATTAATTCGAAACTATATAACGTACATAATTCGATGTTATTTTATATTGTTTCTTTTTTATTAATACGAAACTATATATTATTATATAAAATTTTCTCATTTTCTTATTTTTTCATTTTTATATTTCTTTTATTATTAAAAAATATAAATTCGTATCGCTTTTATATTAACTTATACACTCTTATACAAATCTTGATTTCACTTTTTTTTTATCATAACAGTTATATATAATAATTTTTTTTTTAATATATTTATATATTTTCATAATAAAGAGTTTAAACGATAAAAAAGAAATTAAAAAATTCGTATATATAAATACGTTAAAAGACTTTTCAAATATAAAAAAGTTTAAAAACGATATCAAAAGCTCTCATTTGCAAATAATTAAAAAAATTGTATAAAAAAGTGAATATTTTATTATGACTTATACAATCGTATATAAATTAATATATCAAAATATAAAATTAAAATCGAAGAATTTTTTTAAAAAACTCATTAATACTATTTTATATAATGTTTTAAATAATATTAATTTATATAAAATATAAAAAAAATTATATATTTAAAGTAATTTTATAACAATTTCGTATTAATAAAATATATAAAAATATAAACGCGTATAATAATTATAACGATAAACACGAATCTTTTACGAATTATAAAATTCTAAAAGATTAATATAACGATTATTACGCGAATTGCATAATTAATAAAAAAAGCATTAAACGTTATAACTTTGTTTTTAATTAATATAATTTTATAACTTTTTTTATATAAATCAAATTAAAGAAGCGCGCAAACGAAAAAAGAAACTTAATATTTTTAATATATATTTATATAATTTTATTTAAATATTTAAGTTATAATTAATTTATATAACGTTTAATAAACGTTATAAAGAAAAAAAGTAATTCGAATAATTTATATAAATTATTTCAAATCTCTTGCAAGCTTATATATAATCTTTAATAATTATTTTATTACTTTTATAAAAACGTTTATAAAATATATAAACGTATATAAACGTTTTACGAAGTTTAAAAATAATAATAAAGAAAAGAATAATTAAATCGAAATATACGAGATTATACGATTTTTTGCGAGTTTTTATATTTTATAAAAAATATTATATAATATAAACAAATAAATAAAAACTTTATATAAATTATAATAGTTTTTATACACGTGATTATAAAATCGTAATGTTTTTTTATTTTTTTTTTATTTTTTTTTTATTAAAGCAATTAATTCAAGATAATAAATTAAATTTTATTAATTATTTATATAAATTCGATTTTTTAATTTAATAAACGATATTTTCGAATAAATTTATTTTTAAATAATATATTATAACATAATTTTAAATTAATAAATGCGATATTTATAATAAAATTTTCAACTTTTTAAAAATTATAAAAATTCAACGTATATAAATGTAATAAAAAATTAATATTAATAAATTATTATTATTAATAAACAATTCGATTTTTTATCGATAAATTTTTAAAAAAATGTTAATAAATGTTAAAAATTATACGTAAAATTAATAATAATATTTAAACTTAATTTAAATAAAATTTTAAATATAAAATTTTAAATTTAAACGTATATATATAAAAATAAAAAAATAAATTATAATTTGATATATTAAAATTAAATTAAATTATAAAATAAATTTTAATTTATATTAAATCGTAATATCGATTTAAGAATTATTAATCTCGAATTAAAATAATTAATTATTAATAAAATGTTAAATTATTAATATAAAATTAAATAAAATTAATTTTATTATCATTTTTCAAAATGATTTTAATTATGTTTTATCTTTTTTTAAAATATATTTTTAATTATTTTTAAATTTTAATTTTCGATAAAAAATTTACGTAATTTTTATTTTAATTACGCATATAAATTTATATTTTTCAATTATCGTAATTTATATATTATAATATAAATATCATAATTATATAATTATAATATAAATATTTATCGTAATTATATAACTATTAATTATTATAATTATATTATTATAATATAAATATCGCGAATATATATTTTCAAAATATATAAAAGAAATCGAAAAAATAATAAAAATATAAATGTAAATAATAGAGAATTTTTAATTTTTTTATATTTTTTCATATTTTTTCATATTTTTTCATATTTTTTCATATTTTTTCATATTTTTTTAAATATATTTATATCGTAAATATTAAAATTATATTAAAAATATGTTAAAAATTAAAATATATTAAAATATATTAAAAATAAAAATATATTAAAATATATTAAAAATAAAAATATATTAAAAATATATTAATAAAATATTAATATCGTAATTGTTAAAAAATCGCATAAATTTATTTTATAATAATAGTTATATAAATATTTAAAATTATGTTTAAAAGTTATAAAATATCGATAATAAATAAGTTATTACATTTTTTTAAAAATTTCAAATAATCGTAATTTTATATACTTTATTCAATAATCGTTAAAAATTAATAAATTTTTAAATTAAAGAAAAATATTTTCGACGTATATCGAATAATTTAATTAACGATAAATAAGTTTTATTACTTCAAATTTTTAATTATATTATAAAAACTTGATTATAATTTACACTTTTTAAAATTTTAATTA
Organism: Alectoria sarmentosa; assembly: GCA_009733775.1. Lineage (NCBI taxonomy): Eukaryota > Fungi > Ascomycota > Lecanoromycetes > Lecanorales > Parmeliaceae > Alectoria > Alectoria sarmentosa. The sequence continues at coordinate 6,325 of WOGZ01000640.1, forward strand.
AATATTTTACTATATTTAAATGATATAAAAAAATTAAATAAAAAATTTACTATTATCGATTCGAAGTTTATAAAATAAATCGTAAATTTAATATAATAATTAAATTAATAAATAACGTAAATTTTTTATTAATAATTATAAATAATAAAACGTAAAATTCGAATTCGAAAAAAAAAAGTGAAAAAATTTAATTTAATTTAAATAAAATTATAATCGTTTCGATTTTATATAAAATTTATAAAATTAATAAATCGATAAATTTAATTCGAAAAAAAAAAAAATTGAAACAAAAATCGAAAATTAAAAATAAATTATATTTATTTTAATTTTTATATAAATTTTATAAATTTAATAAATCGAAAAATTGAAAATATTAATTCGAAAAAAAAAAAAAAAAAAAAAACGTTTAATTAACATTTAAATTTAAATTCGTTTCATTTTCATTTATTTTTAAATATTATAAATTTAATTTATAAATCTTAATTATTATTATATATATAAAAATAATATATATTATTATTATTTTAAAAATATTAAATAATTAAATAATTTTATTACTTAATAAATTAAGATTTATAAATTAAATTTATAATATTTTAAAATTAACGAAGACGAAACGAATTTAAGATTTAACGTTAATTAAATTTTTTTATTTTTTTTATTTTTTTTTCAAATTGAAATTTTAAATTTATTAATATATTTAAATTATAAATACATTAAATTTATGAATTTTATTTAAAATGTAAAAATTTGTTTTATTATTTTAATTTAAAACCCTTTTTTTGATTTTTTTTTCAAAACATTCTTTAAAATTTCTTTTAAAATTGAATTTTTTTTTTTCGAATCGAAATTTTAACTTTAATTATTTATTAGATTTATGAATTTTAAATCGAATTGTGATTTTTTTTAATTTTAAAGTTTTCTCTTTTTTTAATTTTTTTTTTTAAATCTTTTTTTTTTTTTAATTTTTTTAATTTTTTTATTTAATTCGAATTTTACATTTTACGATTTACGATTATTAAATTAAAAATTTACGTTTTTTATTAAATTTATTATTATATTATTTACGATTTATAAGTTTTATATAAAATTACGCTTATTTAAAAAAATATAAAAAATGTATTAAATTTTTTATAATCGATTTTTCGCAATTTTTGAAAATTTATATTATATAAAATTTATACGATTTTGATAATATAATAATTTAATATATATAATAAAAATTTATAATATTATTTAAAAAAGAAAATAATTCATTAAATGAGCGTAAATATTTTTCAAAAATTGTTTTATCGTCTCGAATAATAACATATTTGAATTAAATATATATTAATATATATATATTCGAATTTTATAATTTTTACATTATTTAAAAGCGCGTATCGAATTATATAATTTATAAAATTATAAAAAAATCTTATTTTTAAAAGAATTAAGAATAAAAGATGTAAGATTTTTATATAAAAAAATTTAATAAAAACGTTTAAAAGATCTTAAATTATTATTCGAACGTTATTCAAAAAAGAAAATTAATTCGATTTTTTAATTAATTGTATATATAAATTTAAAATATTTTAATTCAAAGTTATTTTATTCTTTTATATATATTAATAAATTAAAAAATTAAATTTTATATTAATTTAATATAAATTAATTTTATTATTAATTTTTTTTGAATTTGAATTAAAATAATATCGAATCGAAAATAACTAATTATATAATTAATTATTTAAAAGAATTTCAAAATAAATCACATTATTCGTACGTTGATTTATATTAATCGAAAAAAGAATCGTAAATTTTTATACATTTTTTACGCGAAATAATGCGATATAAAGTTAATCGTGATTAAAATAAAAAAATATTAAATTAATATCGACGATAAAAAGAGATTGATTTTACGATTTATTAATAATTATTATAAAACAAAATTAAATGAGAAATTATTTACGCATAAAAAGTTAAAAATAATTATCTTTTTTATTAATTAATTTAATACGTAAAATCAATCGTTATTTATTATTATACTTTTTTTTAAATATGCGACTTTCAATATAATTTCGATATAAACGCGTAATAATTAATCGAATTTTATTATATATATTTTTATATAAATATAAATTTTATAATAATATAATTAAAGCTTTAATTTTCAAATATAATTAAAACGAAGAAAATTTTAAAAATTTAAAAATTTATAAATATTTTAAATTAAAATTATTATCGTCGTCGTTATAATTAAAAATATTAATAAAGAAATAATGTTAGGCGATTTCGTATAAATGCGTAAAAATGTCTTAATTGAATAACGCGACGATATCGTTTTATGAAAATAAAATACTTTTGCTTTTAAAAAAGTTCGACGATAAAAAACATTATGCAAATTGATTAAAAGAAAAAATATATTCAATAAAATCGCGTTTATCTTCGTATCGATTTGTAATTTCTAAAAATAATTTTATTATATTATATAATTGCGATTCGTACGATATATAATTAATTCATTTCGCGAAAATCAATTATCGAATTTAATAAAAATTCGCATATTTCGTTACAATCGTAAAATAGTTAATCGCGATCAAATTTAAAAATTTCGAAAGTTAACATTAATTCATGCAGCACGATTATTTTTTGAAACAATAAATATAATTTATATAAAGTCTTTTTTTATAATAATCGATAATTTATTAAAAAAATTATTATTTTTACGAATATCGTATAAGATTACGTTAATTATCGCGAAATAATTTTTATTTTACATTTATATTAATATATATAAAGAAATAGTATAAAATTGAGTTAAAATACTTTAAATTTGTATGTGCAGCCAATCAAAAAATCAAGTCAATTTCCTCTTTCGAATAGCGTTCGAGTAGCGGCTTTTAGGCCTTTCGAGCACTTTCATCAAAAATTTGTATATAAAAATCTTACATCTTTTGCCTTTTACTCTTTTAAACATATAATTTTTTCATAATTTCGTGAATTATACAACACAATATGCGCTTTTCAATAATATAAAAATTATGAAATTCGGATATATGTATATAAATATATATTTGATTTAAATATGTTATTATTCGAAAGAGTGGTTTTCGAGAAACCTCTGCGCTCATTTCACGAATTATTTTCTTTTTTGAATAACATCGTAATTCTTTATCATATTTACGAGGTTATTATATCGTTGAAATCGCGTAAATTTATTCTATAATAATGATTATATAAATATATATTATAATTCTTTAAAAGTTGCGAGAAATCGATCATAAAAGATTAAACACATTTTTTATATATTTTTAAATAAGCGCAATTTCACATAGAATTCGTAAATCGTAAATGGTGTAACGGTAAAATCAGTAAAAAACGTAAATTTCTCGCTTAATAATCGTAGATCGTAAAACGTAAAATTCGAATTCGAAAAAAAAAAATCAAAATCAAAATCAAAAAAAGAAAAAAATTTAAAAAAAAATCAAATTCTAAAAAAATAAAAAAATAAAAAAAATAAAAATTTAAAAATAAAAAAAAATCACAATTCGTTTCAAATCTGCATAAAATTCATAAATTTAATGAATAATTAAATTTAAAATCTTGATTCGAAAAAAAAGATCTAATTTTAAAAAAAATTTAAAAAAAAATTCTAAAAAAAAACCAAAAGAAAAGTTTTAAAATTAAAACAAAAAAAATTAATTTTGCATTTTGAATAAAATTCATAAATTTAATGCATTTATAATTTTAATGTATTTATAATTTAAATGCATTAATAAATTTAAGATTTCAATTCGAAGAGAGAAAAAAAGAAAGAAAAAAAAAGAAAAAGTTTAATCGACGTTAAGTTTTAAGTTCGTTTCGCCTTCGTTTGTTTTTAA
>WOGZ01000138.1:0-85147 GCA_009733775.1 Alectoria sarmentosa
TTAATAAAATAAAATATCGATTTCTTTTAATAATAACGTTTAACTTTCGATAATTCACATAAAATCACAAACATTTATTTGATTTTTTAATAAATAAAACAAATGAGACAAATAAAGCATAATTAAATACGATAAATTCTTTTCTTAAATGTTTATTCAAATATTTCTTAACTTGTTTAAATTTATGATCTGATAATGAATAAATTCGATTTTTAAATAATGAACTTTTGTTTATTCTTTTAACGAATTTCAATTTATAATTATAAAATCGATATAAAAATAATATATTCGCTTATAATTTATTAAAAACATTTACGTAATTATGATAATTTATAAAAAATTTATTAAACACTTTTTAAAAAGTGAAGATTTTAGCATTATTGATTTGAACGTTTTTCAATATATATAATTCACAACATCTTTTATATTTGATTTCGAAATCGCATAAATATAACTTATTAATCGATATGCGATTATCTCGTTATAATTATTATATAATCTCGAAAAATTTATTGAAAATATCACAAATTTCATTCATTATCAAAAAAAAAAAATTCTTTATTTCGAATTAAATAATAATAAATCGATACGTTAATTTTAATAATATCGATAAAATCGAGCTTTTTAATCATTTTTTCTTTGAATATTTTAAATGTTAATATTAATCTTTTTCTATTCGAAATGTTTTTAAAATAATTTATATCAAAATTATTTTTATTCGATTCATTTTCAACAATAAATTTAAAAGATTATATAATAATAACAAATAATGTTTTTGATAAAAACGATAAATTTTCAAATATTAATATCTTATTATTATTATATTCACATCGTTTAAACACAAATAACATTTTATTTTTTAATATATCGAATACGACTTTATGTTTATTCATTTATAACTTTTTAAAAATCAAATCGTATTATTTTAACGAAACGATAAAAATAAAATAAGATCTTTTTTTATAATCGTGTATATTCAAAATAAATAAAAAACAATAAATGATAAATTGTTTGAATAATCGCTCATTATAACCTCGTAATAATTCGATTTAAAAAAAACATAAGACTCGATTTATAAACGTTTATATATTTCGAATACGATAATTTTATTAATAACGATATAAACTTCGATGCATTCGCAATTTATAATTTTTTTTATAAATATTATATATCGATTTTATGATAATAACGTAATTATTATTTAAAAGAAACGGCGTGTTAAGAGATTATTTGAAATATTCATTAAACACACATTTATATTATCTTTTATCGTGATTTTAAAAAAAATTAATTTTTTTCCGAATCATTTAAAGAGTTTTATAAATCATCGTCGTCGTTATTATTTATTTTTATAACATACATTCGAGCAATCTTTTTATTCGATTGAAAACAATTACGTTTAATGTTTTTAATTTGATTGCAATTATAATATATAAACTTTTTAACATTAATTTCGACTTTAACTTTAATAAATGAAATCGATATAATAAATTTTATAAATGTTGTTATAATACGAGTGACTCTCGTTATTATTAAAATAATTGATTTTTTTATTAAAGATATAATCTTAAATATAAATGTTTTAAACTTTTTTTTATATTTAACACGCTGAATGTTATTTAATTTTCGTAAATACTTTTTAACAAATGTTAATTCGTTAAAACCTTTATATACATTTCAATTCTTTTATAAATTTTCATAAATCTTTAAACGTAAATGTCGTATTATATTATTTTTATTTTTATCGATAACTTAATCAAATCGAATGAAATCGACGTAAAACTTTATAAAAGATATGATATTTTGTTAAAATGAGTCATATTAACGTTTTACATTATTTTATCAATTAAAATCCTCGTGAATGTCGATCAAATCATTTATTATCTCTTTATAAAATTGATATGAGTTTAAATAATTTCTTAATTAACGTCTCATAATTTATTATAAAGCTTTTTCTTTTAATTTAAAAATAACATAAATTAAATTAAACTCAACAATAAAATATCAATTATAATTGATAATGAATTTATAATTCATTTTGAAAGATTAATCATTTCATATAAAACTTTTTTCATTTATAAAAATAAAATAATAAAATAATTTAAAAGACTTATTCTTCTTTGATATAAGTCGATTCTTAAATTTATTATAAAAAAAATCGTTTCTTAAATCGTCTTTTAAATCCTTTTTCAATAATTGAAATTTTATTACATTAATCTTTCATTGCAATTGTGTTATTTACTTTTATTAATCACGAGCGATATTATTCGATTGTTTAATTATAAGCTCAAATTGATATAAAAAATTTATAATCTCGTCTTTATCGATAATAACTTTGTGAAAACGAGTTAAATATTCACGAAATTCGTTTCATTTAAAACGAAATTGATTCAACATATCAAGAAATTTTATAAATGCAACTTTCGCTCAATGTAATGATTATTCATTAATAAAAATGTATTATAAATTTAATGTATCATCTTGTTGAGAGAGATTCTCGAATATAATTAAAATACGACGTGATTTGATTTTATCTAAAAAACTTTACATATAATTTTTTTTTTTCATTTCGATAAAGATTATTAATAAAAAAGAAAATAAAAAAGAAAAAAAAGAAAAAAGATTTAAATATTTCAAAAGATTTAATGTTAAAGAATATTATAATAAAAAAGAGTTTTAACATTTTTCATTTAATGTGTTTGATAATGTTCATATAACAAAAAAATTTAATTTAGCATATAAAAAACAACAAAGAATATTATTTAATCGTTTATTTATTTATTAAACTTTTATAAAAATAATGTGTTAATTAAATAACGTTTTTTCAATTTCGTTACTTATATAAAGAATATTTATTATATCGTCGTCGACTTCGTGCGAGAAAATTTGATAATGCGAAATAAAGAAGAAAAACTTTAAAAGATTATAAAATCGTGATTTTTTATTCGATGATGATGTCGTAAAAAATTTAAATACTTTTAATGATGATTTTTCGAACGATATAATCGATGTTGTCTTAACTTGAATTATATAAAAGTAATATATAATTATTTCTTTCGATTCACTAATCAAACGAATATTTTAATATCTTTTTTATATTTATTATTATTAACGAAACGAATCGCTATCTTAATACGAATTATTCGAATTTCAATTATCGTAAATAATTTAACTTAAAAATACGATATCTTAATAATTTTTGCATTTTAATAAAGTCTCTATTAACGCGATTTTTTAAATTCGTTAATTAACATGAATGAAATAAGTGAAATGACTTGATTGTAATGTTAAAATTAATATAAAATTATATTATATAAGTGTATTAAATAAGACAACTAAGTGAGAAGAAAATATGTATATAAAAAAAACATTTATATAAAAACAGATGTCTCTGTTAAATCACGCTAAATTCAATCGAATAATGTTAAAGAAATGTAATATTAAAGAAAATTTAGCTCTATTAAGAATATAAAATACGCTCATAACAAATCTTTTAAAACTTCTTTATTACAATTTTCATATTCGATTGTTATTCGAAGTTTCATTTTTCAAAAAACGTTTATTTAATAATCGAATTAAATACGATTATCGCGATATAATTCGATAATCTTATTATTTTATTTTAATATTTTAATAATTTCGTGAATTTAATTTAAAGAAACTCTTTTATCAACTCGTGATTAGCGAATTTTTCGACGACATTTTTAAATGTATTAATTAGAAAGTTTATAATAAAAAGAATTCGTTTTAAAGTAATAATATGATTTTCGATTATTTTTATAACATTGTGAAAGTTTTATAGAAAATTATAAATGTGATCGAGTGTTTTTTATTCGTTAACGATAAATAGATTTTTCGATAATTTAGATTATTTATTAATAATTTTTATAATAACTTTTTTGATTTTTCGTAAAATTTAATCAAGTATATCGTATTATAAATTTTATTTAATATTGTTATCACGATGTGATATTAACTCTTCGCTTCGTTTTAAAAAAAGTTATATACGCTATAAACTTTTTATGATTTAAATCACGATATTATAAAGTTTATCGAAAGGTTTTAATTTGCGTTATTAATTTAATTAAGTATCGAAAGAAGATAATATTAAATTTTTTGAATATTCGTAATTATTAACGATTTTTTTAAAGAGAAAAACTTAAATTATTAAATTAATAATATAATTATTGTATTAAAAACGTCGTTATAAAGAATTATAAAGCATTTTTTTTCAGATAAGGCATTAGCAATTATTGTAACGAAAATATTATTTAATATAATATTGTTTATAATTATGTATTTTAATATATTACGTATTTTATAATCGTTGAGCACATTTAAAATAATTATCGCTTGATTTAAATTTAAATGTTTTTTTTATAATTTTATGAGAGCGAGAGTAATAATGCGTAATTTCGAGTTTTCGTTAATAAAATAATCGAGTATTGTTAATAATTTAAGATAATTTAATAAAATTTATATATCGTATATAATATAAATATTTGATAATGTTATAATTAATAAATAACGTAATTGTTATTTATTTTTAGTAAATAAACATTTAACGTGTATTTTAATGATGAAATCGAAGTTTGAAAGTATGCGATTAATAATAAAATTAACGTATTTTATATAAATTCGAAAGATCTCATATTTAATTATCTTGAAAATAGATTCGTAAAAATGATTTATCGTAGAAATAAATATTTTAAAGTAGTTTTATCAAGGTTACGATTTATAATTTTTTTTTTCTTTTCTTTCGTTTTGATATTAATTTTAACATCACAAAATATAATTATATCGATAGTTATTTTTTCTTTTATTTTCTTTACAATTATATTGTTAATCGTAAAATCGATAAAGTGTGTTTTTTTCAAATGTTTTATTATGATTTTCGTGTTATTAATGATAATATAAATTTTCGAGCAGCGATTGTAAACGAATTAATTATTTCGTATATTAATGTGTTTATGAATATAAGAAATTTTAATCTTTAATTGTTTAAAATAAGATTTTGATGTTTAAAAGACGTTAAATTTTGAGATCGATGTGTGTGAAATATTCGATATAAAAGTTTCGAACGATTTTTTCTCTTTATTTTTCTTTTCATTAATATTAAATAAATTTATAACGTTAATAAAGATAATAACGAATAACGAATAATTGTTTATAACTTATAAAATAAATATAACAAATCGTTTTTTGAGTGACATCTTAAATATCACCCTTTTTCGAGTCGATATATTTCGTATTTATTTTGCGAGATAATGTGAAAAGATCGTGATCTTTGCAGCGAAAATAAATAAAGTCGAAATAATAATAAAAGTCTTTAATAGATCGAATTTATTATCGTTGTATATTATAATAATATAATTGTTAAATAATAATATAATATTTATATATTAAGTTTTAAAGAAAAATTTGATTTTAATTAACTTTATTATATTAATCTTATAATATTATTATTAAATATACGTTTATTATGCTCAAATATATAATAATCGAAATAAATCATTTGAATTATTAATTTAAACCGTCGATTTATATTATTGAACTGATTCATGATAATCGGTTCGATAATATGAACGGTTCAAATTATTAGTTTATTAGACCGGTCCAACCACTAAGGATTAATAGTATAATTATATGGTCTGGACCATCGGGCGCCCTGACTGCTGCGTCGTATCCCTTCACGCATCACGCAGCTAGCCCAAGAACATCAACAACCCAAATCCCCGAACGCTTCCACTGACGCCATACCATACCATACGTCCTGCCTTCTCTGGCCCTCCGGTTCCGAAAGCAGAAGCAGGGCAGAAGAGCATCTCCTGGCTCCCTTCGGAACCGCCTTGCTTTTTGCTGGAGATCCCGGAGATGTCGCTGTCCGTCCACGCTGTCTGCTGCACCGAGACGATTGAACATTGTGATTACCCGATCCTTCCTATCATTGACCTTCCGAAATCGGATCTGAACGGGGCGAACCGGTTTGTTGGCATCGTCGAACTCGATCGGACTCGACGAGGGCTCCTCCCTGAGTCATGTTCCTCTGGTTCACCGAAGAGGACCAATGATAGTGGACGGTGGGGGTTTTTCTAGTATAGTACTAAGATGGAGTTGATGTCCATCTAAGAAGGAGGAGGAGATAAATAGTCTCGTAGTAGCACAAGGGGCGAGGGAGGCTCGGCTTCCCTCTCTTGGTAAGCGGAAAGTAAATCCAGCCCACCGAAGAGCTCCAGATGCTAGCGGCTTTCAGAGAGGCGACAATTTACCCGCCACGGCTTGGATTTTGTGGGATTGTGGGATTGTGGGAGCTCGCGGGATCGTGGTCTACGGAGCAAATGTTCCGACCCACGATCCACGACCCATGCATCTACTCCATGGTTGCATTTCCATGACAGGTCTCGATACTTTGTAATTGGAAAAGAACCGGATTCTCAGATTCTGCCATCCTTGTCATTTGGATGGGCGTTCTCTCGCTAGCTACTCTGCTATACCACTAGTTGGAATCGCAATAGCGCTTCAAAAATGTCAAGAGCTTCCAACTCAGTCATGCCAATGATAGCGCTCGGTAGTCTCGCTCCAATACTCATTCCCACCCAGCACATACTCCAACCCCTTCAGGTAGGTCTTCAAATCTTGATCAGCGCCACCTTTACCATGCAGTACTTTTGCCACCATCTCCTGGTGATCTATCTCCCACTCTCGACATAGAACCCACAGGATTCGTTTTGCGGTGCCGTATGATACCCCAGCATCTATAGACATTGTGTTCACGATGTTGAGCAATTTCGCGCCTTCTTTGTGGTCCTTGTTCCACAAATGGAGTTCTTTCTCAAAGCTGTGGATATCGTTGACGATGATGCCCAGTTTACCGTAGCTTTCGTGGATCGTTTCCAGCGATTTCAGCGTTTCGTTGGGCACGCGCAGCTGCGAGCTGTATCGTACGCAGGCTGCGACAAAGCTTTGAAATGGCTTTTATCAGAGTCGTCAATCAAGGGAACACGGCGAGGAAGGTACTCACGCGCAGCCACCCTCCTTGATCCGCTGTCGAAGCAACGACCCCATGTCCGGACATACAAAGCGTACCGAGTCAACCTGCGCCGTGATGCAAACCAAGGCTTCCCGTAGCACCTGATCCGCGAGCTCCTTGTCACAAGCACGCATACTCGTCCAAACGTCGTAGGTGATCCATTCGTAAGGGTCATTACGGTTGGGGAGCTTTTTACCCATGGCGATCGGAATCAGCCTCTTGTATAGCTTTTTGCCTTCGTCGAGACTCATGTCTTCTGCCACGTCTACCGAAAGCTTGTAAGCCGTAATGTTTTGTGAGTCGTATCCTACGGGCAAACTTGCCATCAAGAAGGAACAGCAGTGTGTTCACTTTGACCGTATCTAGAAGACGGTCGTCGTCGGCCATTGGAAACGCCAAACATGCCCAACGATTGGTCTGGGAGGTGAAAAACCTGCTCCTCTCCTTCTGGCTCTTGAACGGCCAATGCTTCATGAAGAAGCTATCGAGCTCGGCACAGACTGCGTCCGCTCGAGGGTGGCATTGAATGTCGAAAATGGTGGGGGGCGGTTTGTTGCAAGGAATATAGGGCACGACTTGACGGGACCATACAAAACCCATGGTAAGAATATCGGATAGTCGCGATGTCAAGATTTGGACAAGCGGTAGGCTGAGTATCAGAGTATTTAGGCGAGAGCGAGAGCTGTGAATTGATCGAGTCCACGCTTCTGGCTTGTGGAACATTGGGAACATCATGTGTCTTTGAGGGTGTGCGGTGGGACAGAGCACGTTCGGGGCTTTATACCTAGACTATGCATAGCTACCGTTCCTTTGGAAGTCGCCTTCCGTCGGCAGACAGTGGTGACATGATAGCATTGGGGGATCAGCAGTGGAGTAGCCATCACGCATCAAGCATCAAGTCAGCGAGTCTTCTATCTTAACGATGGGCTCAGAGATGTGGCGCTGAAGGCATGTTCCACTTTTTTTTTTTTGGAAAGGATAGTGTCTTGTCAATGTCGAGGCCGAGTGATTGGCGCTTAAGATAGTTCGGAGACTCTCGCACCGATATAATTCAAGACGGAGCAAGATGTTGCCGAGGACAAGAATAAGGGAGAAGACGTCTTTGTCTACAACATAAGCACGGACATGTTCTTACTCGGCTACTCCATCATTATGTTGTAGGATCAGACTACATGTAGAGATAGAGATAGAGAGGGAGAGGAAGAGGGAGAGGGAGAGAGAGATGCGAGTAGAGTTTTACGGGTATGCATGCGACTACTTTATGGTTGCCAAGGCCGGGGCTTTTTATGCGAGAGCGAACAATCCCGTCGGCTCTATGCGAGAATGTGCACACACTACATACACTACATACACTACATAAAGTAATTCGCTCATCTTGTTTAGATTCTGCATGCCCAATTTGACGTCGGTACTAACTGGAAAGGGGATCACTTGGAAATGCGGAGCAAAAATGAGCTCAAACTCAAAAGTATGCAGTTAAGGCGTCTATGTTCCTTTTCTAATCGTCGTCGTGGCTCGTGATATAGACGCAACGGACCTAGACCGTCGAGCAGAGCAGACCAGAGCATCGATTGGCCTTGATAATCTTGACGGGCCCTAAGATTGAGCTGCCTGCTAACAACGGGGCTTGCTGATCCCTCGTCACCGCTGCCACTCCCCTCCTCCGATCCGGCTCGGTGTCCACAACAACTGGCAGAGGTCAGCATCTGAGACACGCACTAAACTTCTGCAACATTTCGCCAGCCTCGAGCTTGAAGATTCCAAGATAGAGCTGCCTGTTGCGGCTTGCCACCACTGCGACTGCCGTGCTCTTGGCCCATTCCAACTCCCGACTTCGGACGAGAATCGCCTTGCTTCCACAGCTACCACCCCACACCATGTGTTTGGAGGTATCAAGCTATGATTCGCTGGACTTGGAATGCGGAAGCATTTGGTCTTGTCTGGCCTAGACCGTTTGGTGCGAGGAAGACATGGTGGATCCCTTGCTGCCTTTCGGTATCATCAGCCCAATGCAATACCACCTTTCACAGCCTCCAAAACTCGCATCCATCATGTTTGCAGTACTGTTCCACATCATTTCGATGTTTCTTCCATCAAGACTCCTCACCTTGCCAATGATCAGCGAGAACATGGAGATCAGCATCAATTCCCCAAAGACGATAAGGACAGAGCGGGATACTGACACATCAACGATGCCAACCGCAATGGGTCAGAGGACGGACGACCCTATCGCGCATCAAGAAACACGCTCATCCACTGCATCCTCTCTGTCTGGCAGACTTGACGCAGCAGAAGCAGGGACGGAGACACGGACGCCTCGATCGCTGACACCTGATTCAACCGTTGAGAGCGAGGGCAGTCCTGGCAGTAAGAAGATTCCAAGCTCGTCTGAATTGTGGACGGAGCAAAGCGAAAAGGTTCTTTGAGCAGACACAAGCCTCACCCAGCCATCCTACTGACCTGCACGACAGGCTATCATCAGGCCATTTGAGTACGTCATGTCTTTGCCCGGCAAGAACTTTCGCACACAGGTACTAGCCGCCTTCAACGTGTGGTTGCAAGTTGATGAGCGATCGCTCAACATCATTGATCGAGTCGTGGGAATGTTGCATAACGCGTCTCTCCTGTAAGTCCAAAGTCCGTGACCCTCGTTTCACGAAAAGATACCGAGTGTTTAAGGATCGATGATATTCAAGACGGCTCCCAGTTGAGACGTGGCTTCCCGGCAGCACACTGCATCTTTGGCACTGCCCAGAGCATTAACGCAGCCAACTATGCCTACTTCCTCGCACAACAAGAGCTCATCCAGCTGGACAACCCTGGGGAAGCTTTCCGCATCTACAACGAAGAGATGTTGAATCTGCACCGGGGGCAGGGTATTGAGCTATTTTGGCGTGAAACGATGACGATACCGACAGAGGACGAATACCTGCTCATGATTTCGAACAAGACCGGGGGTCTGTTTCGGTTGGCAGCCAGATTAATGCAGAGCGCTAGCTCGACGACGCACGACATCTTGCCGTTGACGAATACGATAGGCTTGATATTTCAGATTCGGGATGATTATAACAATCTCTGTTCTGAGCAGGTCAGTCCATACCCACCTTGCTCTGGGCACCAGTCATGAGCGCTGACGATCCCATTCAGATGACTGCAGCGAAAGGTTTCTGCGAAGACCTGACCGAAGGAAAGTTTTCGCTCCCAGTGATCCATTCGATCCGCAGCTCATCCACGTACAACAACGAGCTTCTCAACATCCTCAAGATGCGGACCACGGATCCTAGCCTCAAGAGTCACGCCTTGTGGTACATGCGGATGCAGACCAAGAGCCTGAATTACACCAAGTCCATGTTGCGGGACCTCCACCAGCAAGCGCAGATGGCAGTGGGAAGGATTGATGTGTCAAATGACATGATTCAAGGCGTGTTAGGCAAATTGAGCTTAGACTAGGGGTTTTTATCATCTGGGTCAGAAGTACTGGGCAAGATAGAGAAAGGCAGACGAGAGTGGAGATAGGTCTTGTTGTCATGGAGATGGGCAAAGAAGGAACCAGGGAAAAAAAAGGATCGATAATCAGCGCCAAGATTAAAGATCCCCGCATTCAGCTTACTCAGAAATCGTGCGAATACTTGGCATTACTCCTTTTTGCAAAACCCTTGACGGGAGCGCAAAACTTATAACCGCCCCCACAATTTTTTGTTTGAACGATCGTCAAATGCACGCAGAAGATAGAATCGTGATATAATAATAAAATCGTATAAAATTGAAATCGTGTATAATTCATTGATTATTCAAAATAAATGTAATTTTTTTAAATCTCGATTTATTTATCGTTATTGTTATTATCGTTATTATTATCGCTCGCGCTCGATTAATAAACGATTTTATCATTTTTTATTTATATTATTATTAAAATCACGTAAAAAATAAAATAGTTATTATAATAATTATTTTATCTTTTTAATTAAATTAAAATTGAAATTATTCAATAAATGATATAATATAAATTAAATAATATAATATAAATATATAAAAGAACTTTTTTATTATATTTATAAATTTTATCGTTATTATTATATTATCACGCAAAAAACTTAATTTTAAAAAATCTTTTATAAAAAAAAACGTGTAAATATTTTTATAATTTTTAATAATAAATAATTTTCGTTTAATTAAATTAAAGAAATTAAGATTATAATAAAAAATAAATATGTTTATTACATTTATTATCAAGATATTTAATTTAAAATTCGTTATAAAATTTCGTATAATAATCACGTTATTATTAAAATTTGATAAATCGAAATTTTTGAAATAACAACATTTTTCTTCGATAATTGAATCTTTTTAAAAAAAATTATAATTTAATTCGTCGTTATCGAATTAATTATTTAATTTCTTATATAATATATTATTATTAAAACTATTAATAAATCAAAAACGATTTATAAATTTAAAAAAAGCGACATTTAATTAAATAATGTTTATTAATAAAAGTTTAATTTTTACGCGATCGAATAATTTATGCTTTTATCACTTTTTTCAATTTAATTTTATTATTAAAATGCGAGCATCGATAACAATTTAATTCGATAATTAATTGAAGAATTTATAAATAATGATTAATAACGAAAAAAATAAAGAAAAAAGAAAACGTTAATAAAAAATCTTAAAAATTATAAATATTTAAAAAAGTTAATAATCTCGTTCGTAAAAAAATAATAAAGAATTAATTTAATTAAAAATGAAAATGAAATCGTTTTATTTTTTTATCGTTTTAAAAGACGTTATTAATATTAATTCGTTTAATAATAATAAAATAAAATTTATATAATATAAATTCAATGTGAAATTATTTTAAAAAAATGAAAAAATGACATTTAACATTCAAATTAAAAGATATATATTTAATAATAATTCGTTTATTTTATATATATTATTAATTATTAAAGATAATCGTGCTCGTAAATATATTTTATTATTTAAATATATATTATATTATTAAATCTCACTCGTTGCGATTTTATCGTATAACGTCTTTATTACGATTAAAGAAAAATATTTTAATGTTTAAAGATTAATTTAAACGAGTTTAATTAAATTTTAAATATGATATTCGATAAATTATAAAATTAAAAACATAAAAAAGAATTTTAACTCAATTTGATATATTGATATAATTATAATAAGTTTAATATTATTAAAAAAAAGTTTATTATTATTAAAAACCTTTTTTATAATAATTATATATAATAATAAATTTTTAAATAATAAATTTATAAATTTTATCGAAATTTTATTAATTTCAAATCTTATTAAATGATTATTTAATATTTAAATTGCGAAAAATGAAATTAATTTTATTATCGTTATTAAACGTATTATTCGCGATTATTAAAAATGTTATAAAAACGATTATAATAATTAAAATTATTTTAAATTAATTTATTATATTAAAAACTCGCGTAAACATTATTTTATAATAATTTAAAATTTAATTAATTGATTAACAATTATCGTGATAAATTGAATCGATAAACTCATTATCGATATATCGTTTATAACTTTATTCATTAATTAAAAACGTGATTTGAAGAATAAATAAAAAAATGAAATTCGCAAAAAAAAATGAAAGATAAAACAATATATAATAATTACATAATCGTGTATTTATTTTTATTATTACGATTATTTACTTTCTTATATCGTTATCAAATTTAAACGACTTTTTTATAAATATTCGTTTTTTTAATCTTAAAATTAATTTGTTAAACGTGATTATTACGAATTTTAGCGCTTTATTAATCGTGTTTATAATTGTGAAATCACGATAATTTCAATCACGATTTTAAAATATAAAGTTAATAATTCGATATAAGTTAATATAAAGTTTTTTATCAAATATATAAAATTAAACATTATATTACACGATGAAATAATAAAATGTTTATTAATTCGTTTATAAGTCGTCGATTCGTTTACAAAAATATTAATTAATTAATTCGTTAATTAATTAATGTAATAAATTAATTATCATGTAAAAAAATATTAAATTAATTAATTATTCTTTTTATTCGTTTATAAAATTAATTAAAATAATATAAAGTTTTTTAAATAATACTCTCATTAAAAACGAGATCATATTAATTGAATAATATATATATTAATTCGTTTAAATATAATATAAAGCGCTCTTTTAAAATAAACGAATAATTATTTTTTTACGTTTTAATTAATAATCTTAAAACGTTCGTTTAAATTATTATTCGAAATGAAAACGATATTATATTAAAATTAATAAGATTTTATTATTTATAAAAATCGCATATTAATATCGTATAAATTAATTAAAATAACATTATTATTATAATTTAATTTGAATTTATATTAAATAAAAGTTCGAATAAATTTTAAAATAAACGATAATATAATTATAACGATAATAACATTATTTTAAAAAACGTTTTATTAAAAGATTTTTAAACAATTTTTGATTCGATTAAATCTCGAATATAACGTTTTTCGAATTAAATTGAAATCTTATTAATTAAGTTTTTTGCATAATTATTATAATCATAATTATATTTTAATTAATTATTAATTATTTAATTATATTTTTATTTTTACGATTTATTATTTAATTATCGACTTTTTTTTTTCTTATTTAATATTATTTAAAATTATTATATTATAAATAGTTTGTGTTAATAAAAAATAATATTAAAACTTTATTATAAATATTATATAAACGTAAAATATTATATTTCATTTTTATATTACATTTTTTTATTTATATGTTAAAATTTATCGATAAATCGTATAATAAAATATTTTTAATATAATTTAATTTTTTATATACGCAATGTGTAAAAAATATAATTATAAAATATTATTATCAAATTTTTTTAAACGAAATTTAATATAAAGGTTTTATTCGATTTTTAAATAATGATTATTATTGTAATAAATAAATGTAATAATTATTATTGTAATTATAATGATTATTATTGCAACGATTATTTATTTAAATGTGATTTTATATTTATGAAATGCGATTTTATTTTTTGCGTGCATTTGGCGGTCGTTTAAGCAGAAAATTGTGGGGGCGGTTACAAGTTTTGCGCTCCCGTCAAGGATTTTGCAAAAAGGAATAATTCTTCTTTTTTACAAATTTATAGAATGATCAATATTGTGCGTGTCAACGAAAATTGTGTGCGGAGAATAATATGTCGATTTTTACGCTTCGAATGCAGCCGGAGTTTTGGAAAATTGAGTTAGAATTATCCCAGAGATGATGACCAAAAAATATAAATCTCAACGATCAAGATACCAAAAATGGGAGTTTGAAATCTCAATTCTTTTTTCTTTACATATCTTTCAATGTATATTTGATCAAATTCTAAGATTCCGACGGCATTAGAAATACATTGTTCTTCGATACATATCGTGATAAGTATGACGCGGTGGGGAAGAATCAATGCCAGGCATTGGCAAAGGTGGCTGAACACACTAAACACATACGCGCACCTATGACTTCGAACCTCGAAGCACTCCGAGTAGTACCCGTCCATCAAAGGTACTTCTTACCAACACTCTGCCCTTTCTTTAAAGCTGACTCCTGGACCTCCACCCCTTGGCCGTCGACCACATCATCATTCTCTCGGACGTCCATATCCCATCGACGGCGCCTCAAGGGTAAAAGGTCTTTGACAGAAAACATCAAAGCGCCATATTTTCACAGCGCCATGATTCTTCAATGGCAAACCTTTACAGTAAAAATCTTCAGCTGTATATTGTAGTCTCTGCTCGAGCAGAGCAATCACACTGCTACAGATCTCTCTGTCGGTGTCCTCGTGGTGGAGATGTGGTGGTGGGTTGCAACAAGAGATGTTTTTGTGTCTTACCCCCTGCCAGTCGACGGGATTGGTTTGGTTCCCTTTCTCTTTTCAGCCAGCAGACCTTCCTGATCCCTCTCCTCAGCAGTTTCCTGCATAGTTCTGGCCTGCATGTCCTTCAGTCCAATTTCCAGCAAATCGCATGTTGACATGGAATCCCGCAACCATCGCAGGTCACCACACAGACAGTAGAGCTCTCGATACTTCAGAGCGTGCTGTCGGACGGAATTATTGGGTTTTTGCTTGCAGTAGATCCTAGGCGCACGGTCGATGGTTCGGGATAAAGAGAATGTTGCAGAGCGAGACTTGGGTCCAAGCAGATCAAGTTGTCCATCGACTCGATAGCCTTCGCTTGGATCTCTGAATCTTCACCAGGGTATCTTGGTTTTCAGAAAGCGCTGGCCGGTATCAACGAATCGAATTATCGTCACATTTAGTTTTTGAGAGAGTTTAGGGAATGAAGGTTTCCCAGAACATGCTGCGGTTTGCTGAGATATTGTTGTCAACATTAAGGTTCTCAACCTCCTACCAGCCACCATGTCGAGGCAGCCATCTAACGAGTGTGGTACTTTAGACGTGGTCCCGAGGAGCCTGGGGAGGATAATTCCTCTCTGCTACATATCACCCCACCCAATTCTTGACAATCGTGACAACGGCTTCGGGAGGTCTTGTAAATTGGAGAAGCTTTGAAACGGTAGAGGAAGACTAAGTAAAGGGCAGTACCCTTGCGCTGAGATATGCCACAGCATGAAAAGCTACAGAAGTCATTAAAGCTCGAGGTATTTTGGGCTGCGTTTGTTTCTTCCAAAGAGATAACCTTGCACGACACAATAGTGTGCAGGGACCTGGACTTGACACATGGACTTCCAAAAAAAGAAAAAAACAGAAAAAAATTGAAAAGATTGACGCATCATTGTCTAGGTAATAATTAATAGTTTGAAATGAGATGAAAAGTGCTGACCGTACGGCCCTACTGTAGACTACGTCAATAACACAAAATGGTGTCAATCAGGGGCCGAGCAACAGTAGCATTAATCGCTTCCAAAACATCTTACAAAGGGGCAGACGTGGGAGCTTGTACGGATGCCTGTCTCTTTCAGTAAAATAGGCTTGAAACCAAAAGACGTGCGTGATTGCTTTCTATCGTGCATGACATGCGTCGCAGCTGGCCGACCAGACTTTACCTAGCTGGTTCGCATGCGGATTACCGAGTACCGAGACTCGTTCTCCAATTCACACTTTCCTTTCGCTCCTGCCTTCGAAGCACTTCAAGCCATTTCTTGATCGAATCTCTCGCAGTCTTCTTTTGTTCTCCTACCAGCTATGAAGAAGTCGCCTGTATGAATTACCAACGGTTTTTTTATATGAAGTGTAATTGCGTTTCATGAATGAATATTTACATGATCTTTCCAATTCTCCTATACTTGATTCAAGTAGCATGCACACTTTCCATGAAGCGACGACATTTTCTACGGAGTAGGCTTCTACTCCATGCACCATGATACTCATGTAGCTCTAGAGTAGGTACTAAAGGAGGCACGGGACTGGCACGGCGGGTTTAGCTACTGTATATGAACCGTTTCTACGTCGACTGGATAGCGTGCCCGAAAGGGTATCCCAGAGACTATCTAATTAAGGTGAGAGAGATCGTTGTACTGTAGGAGACCTGCGGTGCATGAGTGGCTAAGTCGTGCATACACCCGCCGTCGTTTCGGCGGTCGCTATATCTCGACGACTGGCGGAGCGAAAAACTTCACAACTGACAGATGACGGGATACGATAGATGTGAATGGCATGATAAGTCCAGTACTTGGGTCCACTCCTAACCGCCAAAGTGCTCGTCGGCTTTCACAACGATGGCAGCCAGAAAACCGGCGTATACGTGCGAGAAGCAGCTGTCCTTCCCCCAACCGCGCGTTCTCCGGCAGTTCCTCAGATCAGCCTTCCTCTGCACCGTGTAGCATCAGAAAGAAACTCTTGGTCTCGCCTGAACTTGATTGTTCTTAATCTTTACACTTTCGGATCTTCTCCCCCTGTTATTGCTATCCCAGCACAAAAGACTATCGTCATCAGCAAGTGGAGCGAACGTTCGTCGGAATAGCTAGCCCGCTTCACCCTTACAGCGCTACACATACTTTGACATGGACATCGAGGTCCTTCACATCACACCCCCTCCCTCCAATGCCACCTTTGAAAATAATGTCATCCGAGGCAACGGCACAATAGGCGAAAGCGCCTTCTTTGACGTTCCTAGTCTCACCACCATCTATGATTACGATGACTTTTGTGGCGTCGTCGGCTCTAAGCTTGCTGCGACGGGACGCTCATTGTCGGGATTGCAGATTGTTAAAGAGCTCGATGTAGCTGGGGAGAGGGGGGCCCGACCCGGGCGGGTTGGCCAACATTTCTAGGAACTTTGTTCCAGGTGACGATGATGCTGCGAGGTTGGAACGAACACCCGGTGTAAATCCAAAGCGTCTTGAGTCAGCGGAATCCGATGAGGGGACACAATGCTAACGGTAGGTTGCATTTATACAAAATCATGAGAACAAGTATGCAGGATGTTTGGGACCATTCAAAGAAGCGCGTATGGTCGAAACATTCTTACATTGAGCCATTTGTTTTCCATTTAGAATGTATATTTAAGATGGCAATGCCTCGATCTCACCTTGGAAAGACGACCTTGGACGAGGTCTTTATACTCATGTCCAAGAAAAATTACTTGACAGTGCGAGCCATAAATCTCCCGGGTTGAGACGATAGCTCCAATGTCTAACCGTTCGGGGACTTCAATGTCATGCCATTGAGACATCTACGGCGCGAAACATCAGGACGTGTCTTGTTAGTCCCGTCAATATATTTCTGATTTGAAAATGTCATTATACCAGATACAGTGTGCTTCAAACAGATTGCTCTCACAAAACTCCAAAGACGGAAGGTTTACCAAAAAAAGAGACGAGAGCTTCTAACAGTTGGGGGCCAAACCATCTCGCTTATTCGACCCAATTCCAGCCTAGCTCCGCTCATGATCTCCAACCAATCCCCACCCCTGAGTTCTTCCGTCTCCCATCTCCCTTCAACAAACACATCTTCAGTTTAGGAACATGGCGACCGGACTCGAGGCCGTCGGAGCCGCATCCACGCTCGTGAGCATCATTGGCTTTTCCTTCCAAATCTTCGACGGCTGCGTCAAAGGCTTCGTCCTGCTCTCGACGGCCGGCAACCTGGGCCGGGATGCCGACATCTTCCGCTCCATGCTTGACTGGGAGCAATTCCGGCTCGAGCAGTGGGCCGAGAAGATTAATCTGCAGGACCCGTCCAAGGCGGATATGCTCATGGATTGGAAGCTTGTGGCGGATACTTTGCAGCATCTGGAGAATCTTACCAATGATACGAGGTTGCTGAAAGAGAAATATAATCTCGTGCTGCTGGAGAGAGCTCCGCCGCTTGTGAAAGCTACTGCTGCCCTGGAGGATGAGAAGGCTTCAACCAGCCGCTTCAAGAGATTATTCGGTCAAGGCGAGAAGTACTCATCTACGGCAGCAGCCAAGGTCATTCAGGCAAAGAACAGTTACCCGAAGAAGCTCTGGTGGGCTGCTGTGGACAAGCAGAGCATGAAGCATCTCATAGACGATATTGCGCATTTCGTACAGCGCCTGCATGATCTACTAAACTCTTCCGTCCAATCTCACATGAAACAGTCTGTGGACACGTTGCTGCACGATGCGACTCAAAGATACCAAAATGTACCCGATCTGGAGTTTCTGCGAGAGGTGGCGGCGCGTATGAAGCTAACGCCACCGGAATACGGCGAAGCTGACGCGGACGACATCAACGCCGAGATTGACAAGAAATTCAGAAACCTGCTTTTCTATTCCATCCGAAAGGGCGACATTGAAGAAGTAGTGCTCTTATTAGATAAGGGGGTTGATGCTCACGCAAATGATAACGTCGGATGGCCGCCGATGGTGCGAGCTGCCGAAGACGGCCAACTAGCGATCGTCGAGATTCTACTCGACAGGGGAGCTGATCCTCTAAAGGGTACCGTAGGCGATAGATTACCACTGCACTTTGCAGCGGAGGGCGGGCACCTACTCGTGGTCAGCCTGCTACTCAAGCAGCCAACCGTGGATCCAAACCAAAGGGACTACACTGGACAAACCGCTCTCTTCAAAGCTGCCAACAATGGCCACCACGAAGTCGTAGAGCTCTTACTACAGCAGAAAGGCATCGATCCAGACGCGGTATCCAAGGATGGGTTCACGCCTCTATTGCAATCCATCTTTGAACGGCACCAAAAGGTGGTGGAACTCCTGCTCGCAAGGGCCAACGTCAACCCCAACCAACACGACACCACCTACAACCAGACGCCGCTGTGGATGGCGTCGACCGCCGGCGACGACATCCTAGCGCTCTTGCTCGAACGGAAGGATATCGAAATCAACGGCCAGAGTCGCTGGGGAGAGACGCCATTGTATCAGGCCGTTCAACGCAAGCGCCTCTCAGCAGCGCAGATGCTTCTGGACGCCGGGGCCGATCCGAACGTCACAACTCATGAGAACAAAACCGCGCTCTCGTGGGCTGCGGCCGAGGGTAGCGAAGAGTCGATCGAATTGCTCCTCAAACAGCCAAACATTGCCCTCGGCATCCCTGACCAATCCGGCCAGACTCCGCTCTTGCGATGCGCCGACGCCGGCCACACCAAGTGCGTCAGGATGCTTCTCGACAAGGGTGCCAGCGTGAAGCACGCAGACAAGGAGGGCAGGACTGCGCTGTCTCTAGCCGCAATCAAAGGCCACAAGGTCGTCGCGAAGCTCTTGCTCAAGAATAATGCGGAGATCAACGCGCAGGATAAGAAAGGAAACACGCCCCTCGCTCTGGCTGCGGAGAAGAATCATGACGCGGTGGTCCGGTTTCTGCTGGAGAGTGGCGCTGACGCGGACCTTCCGGATGAGGATGAGGAAACTCCGTTTGAGAAGGCGCGGGATCGCCATATGGATCAAATCGTGGAAGTGTTCAAAGAGGTTTTGAAGCTTTAGATGGTGTCTACCCCCTCCTTTGCCCGTTCCTTTTATCCTCCAATATTTACTTGCCCGCCTCCGCCCCGCCCTCAGCAGATCTTGATGTTTTCCTGCCCATGAAAGCAGAACCATTCAACCAAAACCAGCATCAGAACCGAACATTAGCCCATTAACGAAACTCCACACCTCACAATCCAAACATCCACCGCCAGATCTCCCACAACATCCCAACCACAACCCCATCATCAACCTCGCGACAAATCATCCCCGCCAATCACCCCTCCTCAGAGCCCGATCTTGCCCCCGCCCTCAGACTCCACAATCCTCCTACCCCCTCCCACACTCTCACGACAGACTGATCCAAGAGTATCGCAAAAGACAACCTTCTAACACGGCACGAGCATCTCGATCCCAACGTCACACCCCCCCCCCTCTCTCTTTCATGCCCCGAGGCCGATTATATCCAACATGCCGATCAGCCGCTCGCTGTCTAACATAGCCGGGTAACGGTCGCATAACAGGGTCGCTATGGACTTTAGTAATTTGGTATCCCGCGGACGC
This sequence comes from Alectoria sarmentosa, assembly GCA_009733775.1. Taxonomy (NCBI): domain Eukaryota; kingdom Fungi; phylum Ascomycota; class Lecanoromycetes; order Lecanorales; family Parmeliaceae; genus Alectoria; species Alectoria sarmentosa. The sequence continues at coordinate 20,508 of WOGZ01000138.1, forward strand.
CAAATACATACAGAGTTTCTTCTTCTTCTTCTTCTTCTTCTTCTTCTTCTTCTTGAATCTGTTAGCGGTCTTGGATACTGGTGCGGGATGTCAGTCTATCGATTCTGCATAATAAACCACCTGGGCACCTCCATCGCTTTATGTATATCCTTGCCCTTTTTGGCCGCCGGATTTGCGTAATCTACTGGTACGTCGGCTGAACCCTTTTTATCCTCGATCCAGGTACGGGTTTTGGACAAGGTCGCTTCCATGCCAGCCGTGCATTCTACTTCCCTGACGCTTGGTTTGAAGTTGGAGGGCATGCAGTCTCTGGGGTTCCCCCTCTGAAAATGGAAACAATACCGTCTCAGCCCTCCAATAATAATCATCCTCTTCTCCCCGTGAAATTATGAGCTGGGGAGCGCGACTTCCAGTTGGGGCATCGTTGTCTCTGTCCAATCTCGGCTTGGTTAGCAGGAAGGGGGGGTCGATCAAGACGTCTGTCTGTTTAGACGGTTCCTGCAGCAGTCGGGCCGGAGGGAGATTGAGATGGGTGTATGATTGGAATTTAATCATCTGCGCCAGAAACGCCGACTCGATCGTAACAGATTTTTTTTTCACCTCGCTCTCCTATTATCATTACAGCACATTAAGATTATTTAATTGAACATTTTGATGAAAGAATGCAAGCTGTGGTGCGTCGTCTATAAAAATTAACTCAAACTTTCAAAATTAGACGTATTGAGTTTTATTGTTTGACTGAGTAAGTCGATAATAAATGTCGAGAGTACTGGATTTCAGATCGGGTATTTTGTTATATCTCGGGATTGAGTAAGTCGATAAATGTCGAGAGTACTGGATTTCAGCTCAGGTAATTTGTTACATCTCGGCGGTTTTATCACATAGCGAGAGCGCTGAGAGATATCGACTCTTGAACTGAGCGTAGAGTATAAAGTCGAAATCGCCCCTCTTCTCTTGATGTCTTGGAGTGGAGTGGAGTGGAATTGGGATCGCAGAGATTCGACACCGTAGATTGCTTTCTTCTTCGGCCTCGGATACCGTTGAAATACCACTGAAATACCACCGATTTTACAGTAGCTGGTTCCTCTCGATGGCACATGCCGGGTGTGACAAATGTCTATTTGCTAGCTTTGACTGTCCTTCACTTGTCTGCGTTTCACGTCGACTTGAATTTTTTCGGGCTCTCCTACCGTGTGCCAAGTTCCTGGTTCTCTGTGACTCGTCTCGGCAGTCGATTTCAATAACACTCCATCTCAATCCACTTCGCTTTCATCTCATCTCCTAATGATTTCCATATCGCCTTCCATCTACCCTCTCCCAAAAACATTCGCGTCCTCGGCTTCCAGCAACAATCGCTCTGAATACTAGCCCGAGATCAAACAAGGTCCTGACATCCATCGCTATCGCTTTGTAAACGCTCGTCTAGTCCTCGTGCTATGGGATTCCAATCAATCAATGAATCAAACACAGACCTCAGTCAACTCTAAAAGAACTCACTACCATGCTCTCTCTCCGCCCACGGAATCAGAATATCTTGCCCTCACCGCATCGCATCGCACCACCAAGTCCCCATACTCGCAATCTACACTTGTGGCGGCACGACCGCAATCTCACCCCTCACTCCCTCACTCACAATTCCGACGTCGTCAAATGGACCAAGTCACCCCTCAAGTCGATGCCTTAACGGTGCGTGAGCTCCGGCACGAGCTGCGCAAGCGCGGCCTTCCGGTCTCAGGCATCAAGAAGGACCTCCGCAGAAGGGTCATGGAGGCTTTGGGAAGCGAATACGCTGATGGCTGGACACTGGGTTACTTGCTGAATATCAAGATCGTACCGTTCAATGGCCGCGGTCGGGATCCACGAATGCTCGTTGGCCGTCATGTTACGGGGCTTTCGGGATGGGATGATAATACAGTAACGATTATGCTGTCGGATGACGAGGACCAAACCATTGTCTGCCAGGCGGCTGATGTGGAGGATGTAAACTTTGGCATAGACCAAGAACTATTCGGCCTTTTTTATACGTCAAGCAATGAAGAACGTACTTACGAGAAGAAGCCTCCATAGCTCTTTGCAAGGATCACTAAGGGGTGGCAGCAGCAACTATTTTTGGGATCAAGCTCGCCGGCATGAAAGAGATGGGGTTCTTCGACGTGATTGACGACAGGAAACCCGACCAAACATCGCGGGCTAAGCTTGGCGTAGATGTTTGGTTGGCCGAAGATGAGGAGGCTGGGCTTGAGGGCGTAGTTTCAACTATCAACGAGGAGAATATTGTGAAAGCTGCCACCAACTCCCTGCTTGTGGGAAACGATGATTGTCCTTGAACGACAGAGCGGTCAAGGACAGGGCACAGACTTGATCATAGCGAGAACAGACCCATCGAGAAGGTTCAAAATCAACAGGCGTATAGTCACTAGGAAAACTTTCATATTCCTGCAAATCAATTAGCCGAAGCTTGGGGGCCGACCCAGCATTGCTGGCCGTGTCTTCCCATGATCAGCCCACAAAATTTGCTTACCCGCCGTTCATGACAGCGTTTCATCCAACACCTTCACATACTTCTCTATTTCCTCCACTGCAGGCATCATCAGCTTTTGCCCACTTCACGACCATCATCTCACAGGAATACTCACCAGTGTTGTAATGCACCATACTAACCCGCACAACCCCATCACAACCTCCCAACCCCAGCCGATCATCCACCATCCTCTTACTGTAGAAATGCCCCCACCTACAACCAAAATTACTTCTGCTCTCAATGCCATCCACAATTTCCTTCGAGCTCCTGCCGCTGACAGTAAAGCTCACAACCGGCACTCTCAACTCCTTATCCGCAACCTTCTCACCATGTATTGTCACATCATTCCTGCTTCGCAAATAACTCAGCAGTATATCCTGCAGCTTCTCCTCGTGCGCGGCGATGACGGCCCATGTTGCGGATTTATCAGGGCCGAAATAGGAGACTACGGAAGGAAGTGCGGCCAGGAGCTCGTAGCTAGCAGACGCGAGACCGAGCTTAGTTTCGAGATTGGTGCCGTTGTGGAAGTAGTGGCCTAGAGAGCCAAGAGTCTCTTGGGCGGACCGGGAGGCATAGAGTATCGCGATGTGCGGACCGTAGACCTTGGTGTGGGGTCAGCATCAGGACGCCCAAAGAAGGCCGGGTAGCCGGGTCGGGTGCTATACGGACTTTGTACCACGAGAAAGCGTAGAAATCCACGCCCAAAGCTTTGACGTCAACCTCTCTATGCGGCGCCAACGCCACCCCATCCACGCACAGCCTTGCCCCAGGAACCGTATGGACCAGTTCCGCTATCTTTTTGACATCATGTATGGTTCCCAACACATTGCTCGCATGTGTGCATGTCACCAGCGCCGTTTTCTCCGATAACAGCGGCTTGAGGTTCTCGGGCGTGAGGATCGGGGAGGGAGATGTGTGAGACGGAGAGGCGGGCGCGGCTGGCCACCATCTGATTGAATAATTGTGCAACTTGGCGAGACGTACCCAAGGGGAGATGTTGGCTTCGTGGTCGAGGGAGGAGATGATGAGTTCGGAGCCGGCGGGGAGATTGAGGATGAGGGAGAGGTTTGAAAAGAGTTGGGTTGTTGAGGGGCCGATCACTGTAACGCAGATGGTCAACGACTGGGAGTACTAGACCAATTGAGTCCCGAATATACCAATCTCATCACTCGCAGCACCCATAAACCCCGCCGCAGCTTTCAACCCCCTCCCATAACTCTCGGTGCTCTGCTTCGCAACATCATAGCTCGCGCCGAGCTGGACATTCGTCTCTTCGAGGTATTCTTTCACCCTACATACGAAAATCAGTTCTTCCAAGCAAGCCGAGCAGTACGCTCGGATGTCATGGCATTGGTGATACAACTCGTACAATACAGCAGAGGTGGATCAACCGTACGAGGATGCAACTGTGCCTAAAGTTTGGCTACCTCCAGCATTATCAAAGTAGACTTGGTGGGATTGCTGGAGAGCGGGAAATTGAGCGCGAGCGTCAGTGGGGGAGAAGGACGACATTATTGTGAAGTTGAGGTGGCGAAAGGATGAAGAAATTCACGTTTGACTGTTCACTCTTTGATACAGCCTAGCCCTAGCCCTAGCCCTAAGCACATTCACTTGCTTTTCTTCTTGTCACTTGCATTTCGAGGTGCTCCTCATAGAACTCAATCAATTCAAGAGCCTAAGATCCTAGTGAGATTCCAGTACTTGTATGCCTCTTGATGGCGGGGGAAGCCGTCTACTGCTGTACGAATTAAGCCATGTTGTCCTTCTCGCAGTCAAAGTACTAGGATGATTTTCCAGCTCCGATGACTGCGGATATGATTCACAAAGGTAGCGGCGATTCTGCCTCAAGGTCTTTTCGTGGACTGGGTTCTGGATCTGGCGGTGTCGAGAAAGAAAGTTGGAAAAGTTGAGCTTGTAGAATGTGCAGAAGGGAGAGGCGGCAAGGCTCTGGTTTGGTTGTAGAACCATGATTTGGGGGTTTCCTTGTCTAAACAACAGGCTTGAAAAGCTTCAAATAGATGAAACAACACATGTAATCGAATATGGCGAAGTCAAGATCCAACACTAGATACAAGTAAGTTTGAGAGCTTATGGTACCCAATGTAAAACCATAAATTCAGCTTGCTTGAATTGCATCATCTTTCACCGCTGGAATAAATGCCAACTCGAGGCCATTTGGCCAAATGTTGACCGTTACTCTTAGATGTTTCTTGTTTTTTTGAACGCAGAATACGTTTTGATTCCTCATGCCGCCTTTGGTTTCTGGCCGTAGGCAACGTGGCTATGGACCCCTTTGTCAGCAAACTATGGCTATGGCTTAAGAATGACCGGGCTCACAAGTCGAACTGTGCGTGAATCTTTGGATCTCGCAGATCCTTGCGCACGTTGGCAAGCAGCACTTGTACCTCCTCTGATTTCCAGCCGAGGAACTGCGTGAACAGTCGCAACGTAAACCCCTCTAGGCCGTCTTCAATCTGTACCATGTTCCAGGCGCCAATTGTTTTCTGGACTTGCGTCAGCCATGCTCAAATGACAAAGTCGTTGCTGTCAGCTTCTTCGGAAGCAGAGTATACCAAGTGCTTGTCTTTTGCCCACGGCCCAATAGGCAGGCGAAACTTCTCATGTTGAACCCTCTCAAAACCTGCGTCTTTCATCCACCCTTCAAGTTTCGAGCCTGGACAAGGATCTCGGCCAAAGCCGTGTACTGCGCCGAGCAGCGTAGTAATCCACTTGGAAACATATTGTTCTTCCTTCAGAGACCCGTCTTCTGAATAATAGGCAAGGTCAAAGTCTTGAAACTCTGCCCATCCGCCGGGCTTTGTATGTTCGAAAGCTTGGCGCATCAGTTTAGGCCAATCTGCTATGGCCGCAGCCAGATAGCGCACGTGTACAAACTCAAACTTTTCCGGGAAGGTCCAAGGCTCTTCCGCATCGTCGATTTCGAACTTTACATTTGCAGGGACCCTATTCCGTTAGTTGCCGTGGCATGATTTTGGGCGGCAGATCTATTACCAGGATGGCTGAGTGGGGCTCAAGTCTGTCCCAATGATCTCGGCACTGGGATAGTCATCACCCATCTCAATGGCCCAGATACCTGTCCCGGTTCCAAGATCAAGGATGTTTGCAGGTTTCTCGCCAATAGGTGCAAAGTGGAGCTTGTCACCCATAGTTATGCGTATCATTTGATGTGTGAGATCGAGACGATCCAATTCGATCTTCCAATTGCGTCAGCTGTTAATATGCCTTTGCAGATAGGTGGCATACTTCATCATTCGGCAATATGTAACCTATGAATCATAGAATAAGCCTTTGCTATCTTTCAGCAATCCAGAGAGAACACACTGCCGTCTTTAAAGCTTCACGTCCATTACGGTCAGCTGTATCACAGAAGGTGATTGGATCACATACGCATGATATCTGTAGGACAATGGAATTTAGTCGCCGTTTCATAGCCGATGGCTTACATCGCTTGACAACGTACCTGCGGCCATTTTCTACAGGATATCTCTCAATGCTACTTGTCAATGATGCAGTATACCTTGAACTGCATTATGAAAAGTCAGATGAGTCGAAGATTCGGGATCATAGTCAAAAGCGTACACCTCGTCTCCAAGGGTGGAATCAGAGGCATCGTAGAGCTTGAGAACTTATCAGTCCTGTTGATTCGGCGGATTCCCGAGACGATACCCACATCGGGATCTACCTCGATAATGTCGTCTCCAGTAGGAGCTATTTGTGGATTGGCAGCCATTGCGTCTCTCGCTTCTGGCCAAATCAATCACACCGCGGAGACAATATTATCACACGGATGTTGCGAGGTACAATTGTGGATGATGGTGTAGGTTTTATGAATTTGAGACAGGGAATGGAGCAATCAAGAGCCAGCTGGTGGGGTCAGATGGTTGGCTATATAGCACGCCAGACAGCTGGAGCGAAATGCGGATCGCCGGCAGCATTGTCTGATTTGCTGTCTAATCTGACATGCTGCACGTGGGATCAATTTATTTGATCAGACAGCGGGACACGACAGCTGCCGGCGAGCAGCGTCACCAAGGCGTCACCAACATGCCTGAAGCATGAATTAAACGTGGTTGATTGACTGGGAGAGAGAAGGGCTAAGATGAAAATTGTTGTCTTGTGGGTGCAGCTACTCATTTCGGAATCTTCTCGTGCTCCTTCGTTTCTACTTAGGTGGGGTCGGCACAGTCGAACAGCGGCCTAGGAGGGCCGATAGGCGCTTACTAAGGGGACCCATCTTCCATAGCCTCTCTAGCCGCATGTCAAGAGCGAGAGAGCCGATGACGCTAAAAATGCAGGGCATCTGTGTCGCAGAGTTCAGTGCGTACTTCAAGTACTTTAGTGTTTCACTTCTTGACAGCCCCAAATTTGTTAGACTGCGAAGTGTGAAGAGTTGAGTTGATAGGAATGTGGTTCTCGATCTGTGCCATTGTATAATTCAGAGGGTAAAGGCCAGAAACAGAGCAAGTGGAATGCTTGCGTGCTTGCGTGCTTGCGTGCTTGCGTGCTTGCGTGCTTGCTTGCCGTTGACAGCCGGGGGAAGGTTGAAGCGAAGACCCGAGGACATGACCCTTGAATGCCAAGGCGCCAAGATCTCAGCCTACTTTAACGTTGATGAATAACTCGGGCCGGAATGTTTCCCATCCCGTCCGTTATCTGATTTCCCGCATTTGGATGAGCCCCGAAGCCGAGCTGCCACCGCTTACTGTAGGTACTGCACCCACCTTGGCTGCTTGGCCGCAAAGATGAAGAGATGCAGTACCTGAACAACGCCAGCGTTCTCGCTTCATCTGCATCTTGAGCAGCACATCCACTATGAAAGGAGCCCAGGACATGAATGGCCTCGTGGGCCCTCCGCCCCCGGAATCTGCCAATGCTGAGACGAGGCTGAAAGGTCACATTGGCCATTTGACCCAACAAGAGGAATCCGCTTTTGACGACTTCAAGAAGCTGTGCGCCAAAAAAGGCTACTACACGCCCCACACAGCGAATGGAAGAGCCAGTCACGACGATGGCACCCTCATGTGAGAGTTCCGTGCGCGCAAAAGGCCCTGCTCGATTGATTTGTCCATGGCTAATGTATCAATCACAAGCCGATTCCTAAGAGCGCGAAAGTTCGTCCCTCAAGACGCCTTCACTCAGTTCAAGGACACGGAAATCTGGCGGAAGAAATATGAACTTGACGAACTCTACGAGAACATAGATATACATGAGTACCAGGCCATGAGGCAGTTCGTGAGTGCAGCCTCTCCGCCCTTCTGGCTCTCGTGTGGGGCTGACGGTCACAGTACCCACAATGGACTGGTCGAAGAGATAAGAGGGGGATACCAGTATATGTGTATGAGATTGGCAAGCTGGATCCCAAGAAGATAACCGCTTATGCTTCTGCTCCCTCCAAATCCAAGACTAAATCGCCGGGCCTTCGGCTTTTTGCCCTCTACGAAAATCTCACCCGCTTTGTCATGCCTCTCTGTTCTGCTGTGCCTGGAAGATCGAATCCCGAAACACCAGTCGATCAGTCGAATAATATCGTTGATATCTCAAAGGTTGGACTGAAGCAATTTTGGAGCCTCCGAAGTCACATGCAGGAGGCGAGCACACTGGCTACCGCTCACTACCCAGAAGTTCTGGACAGGATCTTCGTAGGCTCTCCCCAGCGTCTTCCCTGCCCTGCAAAGATGCTAATCTGAGTCCTCCAAGGTCATCGGCGCACCCTCATTCTTCCCCGTCGTCTGGGGCTGGGTCAAGAAATGGTTCGACCCGATCACTACTTCCAAGATATTTGTCCTCGCCCAACAGGATGTCCTACCAACCCTCTCCTCCTTCATTGACGTCGACAATATACCAAAGAAGTACGGAGGAAAACTAGACTTCACTTATGGAAAATTGCCAAGCCTGGACCCGGACATCAGGCAACACCTGAGCATAGAACCGACAAGGGATGCCGAGACTTTATTCATCGCATCACCGATTCGGTGGATTGATGCTGGCGAAAATGGCGAGGATGGCGAAATCACAGCGCTGAGCGTGGGCACTTTGGATGGGAAACCGCGCAAGGAGCGGGTTGCAGTTCTGCACGCCCTCGCCACTCGTGTTGCTACGCACTCGAGCAACTTTCAGAGCCAGCGGACGGAGACTACTACGCTTCCTAGCAGGCCTGCTACCTCGAATGGCGAACCTGCACCGCTGAACGCGCCTCTTCCCAACGGTCATACTGCACCACCGAACGGGACCGCTTTCCTGGGCGAAGCTCCTTCTCAGAGCTACCCCGTCTCCAATGGTCAATCTAACCTCAAAGGTCGGCCGACAAGCACACAGCCAGCGCCGGTCACGAATCGGAGCACGGCCTCGCTACACACTCAATCCATACCTAGCGGCGGACCTCTTCAGCAGCATCCTGTGACAAACGGCGCTTTGCCTGAAAGCAAGCCACACACCATCACCATGCCCCCGAGGCAAAACAACATGGTGCGGACGAAGACGGATTTCTTCACCCCGCCCAGCGATCCGGCGGAGATGAAGCAACTGCAATGATTTTGGGCGCTCTTCTTTGGTTCTTTTCAAGTTCTGTGGACAGCGAGCGGGACTCGCATTATTCATGCGTAGAGGCGTATTTTTTCTTCTTCTTCTTCTCTCATAGGCTCAACAGCGGACGCCTGTTCCATGCGCTTCTTTTACTTTTAAAGCAATACCTTTCATCCTCTCCGGCGGAATCGTATCCCAATCCCACTCTGTACTCTACTATACCATACCATCCTGTTTTTTGCCCTACCTACCTACCTACCTACCTACCTACCATCCATCCATCCATCCATCCAAACCCCCCCAATCACACCTTTCTTTCTTTCTTTCTTTCTTTCTTTGTCCATCCATCCATCCATCCATCCTTCCATCCATCTCTTCCTTCAGTCTTGCTCATCTCCATTCATATGACCTTGCTTCCTTCCTCCTTCCTCCTTCTGCAACCTTCTCCCGACTCCTTCCCCAACCTAACCTAACCTAATCTAACCTAATCTAACCTAACCTAACCTAATCTAACCTAATTCATTTCCTCACCTCGGAATTCCTCCACCCAACCCAACACCCAAATTATAATATAGGCTTACACACACCAGCTTATATCTATCCATCTCTGAATTGTAATATAGGGTTCTATACACATCCCTTATCTATCTATCTCTGAATTGTAACATAGGCTTGTATACACATCCCTTATCTATCTATCTATCTATCTTTGCATTTGGATATATGTCTATCTACGCCGTATAGCTCGCCCTATATTTCGTTTCCGTTTCCGTTTCCATCTCTAAACATTTTAAAGCTCGTCGTCGTTGTCGTCCTCATTCTTTCTCTGACCCGTATCAGTAACTGGCATATCATCCTCATCCTCATCCTCATCCTTTCTCTGACCCGTATCAGTGACTGGCAAATCATCCTCATCCTCATCCTCATCCTCATCCTCATCCTCGTCCTCTCTCTGACCCGTATCAGTGACTGGCATATCATCCTCATCCTCACCACCATCATCCTCCATCTCTTTCTCCCCCGTATCAGTAAGCAGCAAATAGAACGTTTCTGTGCTGGCTGGCTGGCTGGCTGGCTGGATGGCAGAGCAAGAGGAATGAATTCCTTTCAGTTGGCCAAAGATATGTTTTCTTCCTTTCCTTTCCTTTCCTTTCCTTTCCTTTCCCCATGTCGGCCATTTTTCTTTTTATCATGTACTCTCGCACGGTGAAACTAATGTCATGTGGCTAGACGCCAACTTTATAGCTTGGCTTGGCTTGGCTTGGCTTGGCTTGCAAGGTTGCAAGGTTGGAGGGATTTTCCATTCCAGGGATACCGCCGCGATTGTCGACATCTTATCAGAGCAGCAGCTAGCCTAGCCTAGCTGTTCGGAGGCAGCGATGGCGCATCCATCCAACTTCAGCCAGCAACACCCACACCCTACACCCACCGACCTAATATCTCAAATCCCCCATTGCAATAGACGTATCTCGTCCACCACGGCCCATGATGATCAATGCCGTCCGAATTGCTGAAATGGGGTTTCCTCATCTGATAATATTTTCGACACTGAGGCGATTGGTTGGAGCCCGTGGTTGTATGTACGTATGGATGTGTTGTGCGCCTCGTGTCGTGCGTGTGGTGTATCGTTTGATGGATGGCGGAGAAATCTGATGTCACGGGTAGAGGGGTGGATGTTGGAGGGATTGGGGCTGGGGATGGGGTTGGAAGTGGTGGGGTTGGAAGTCGGGGGGGGAGGAGGGGGGGAGGTTGGGTTGGAGGGTCGGGATCTGGGTCAGGTCTGGGTAATTTGCGCGGGTGGGGGATATGGATGGATGGATGGATGGATGAGCATGGATGAGCATGGGGATGGGGATGGGGAGGATGCAATGTTGGGAGGTGGGTATGGCATGCGCTGCTTTTATTTTTCTCGTCGATGATTTCGGTTGTCGAACATGAGGGAGGGCCGAGAGACATTAATAGAGAGGTAGTGCGCGCTTTTTTCTGTTTTCTGTTTTTTTTTTGTTGTTTGGGGGGGCAGAAGCAGAGAATGGAAGATGTCCTCTCCATGAGGAAAACGGAAATGCGGACGGGAGAGCAGAACTTTTTTGCAGCATGAGAGGGAGGTTGGTTCGTTTGCGCCCGAGTTCTCGCTTTCACGAGGCGTTGTGCTTTCCAAAATTATTGACGGCAGCAGCGGACTATGTATCGAAATGAGATCTAGGATCTTCGAGGGAAGATGCACAATTCTGCGTCAAACGGCCACAATAACGCCCTAACATGGCATCTTCACGGGGAAATTTTTTTTTCTCTAAAGTAGTCAATAGGCAGGTGATGATAGACTTTCGACCGTAGAGACGGGAGTTGTATTGTCAGTCGGCTTTATTATATTCGATGTTGTGGGGCAGGGGGCCAGCCTTACGAATAAAGAGGATGTGATCACGCAGACGGGTATTTAGAATTGAGTCATCTGGTGTAGACCAAGGGAATATCGCCCACCTCTCATAGGCTGACTGGGTTGCCGATTGCTCATGCTCGTGCCACCCCACGACGACGCGTTCGGTTTGAAAAGCATGAAGGACCTCTAGCGGAGTCGAGTCTTTAACTGCGTGGTGGCTGCGTTTTGTGTTCTCGATGACATGGCAGAGAGGAAGGATCGTGGGTATGAGTTTCTAGTATTGAGACTGAGACGGGGAGACGGATTGTATATTGACAGATGTGGGTATGTGGGCGTTGGAGGTGAAGAAGTGTGGGTCTAACGAAGAGTTTGACTCGGACCTTGAATCTATTTGTGATCCTGATGGAGATGAGACTGACAATGGAATGATGGGGTAAAGGACGAGGAAGACGAGGGAATCAGTCATGACGAAAGGAAACAGGGACAAGATTGAGAGTTACGCGTTGAGTAGCAAACACAAATGTAGACACATAAGCAAGAACATGAAAAGCATGTACAAAATGCCACATGAAAAGAGCGGTTAAGTAATCTGCAGTAACTTGACCCGAAGTTGTAAACAGAGCATGAAACAGATCGCCAATATTAATTAGGCCTTCAACTCCAGCAACTCCAGGAACACTGACAGGAAATAGGATGCCGATGTCCTATATCCTCTTCGCCGCACCTTCTTCCTCACCAGATTCCAGCATGCCCTGTAGCAGCTTCAAATCGTGGTATGCCTGCTCAGGAGACCCTTTGGGGTTCGGCTCATTTGTGTAGATACTTTCAGCAAACGCAGCCATCTCTTTGCGAACTCCACTTCCGGGTGGGAATCTGAAGGACTTATCTTGGACTGCTCTCTTGTCGTTGGTCGATATTCTGACTTCACTTGGAGTCACTGCCACGGCACCAGTAGTCGTCACAATACGAATCTGACAATCACGCCTGAATTCGGAACCATACGAGAGGTTGAAGGTACCGTTGCGTTTGTTGGAGGTTGTCATATGGGCGTTGAGCGTATCGACCGGGGCGAGCTCCTCTTTGATGAGGGATGTAGAAGCTCTGACTGTTGAGACTGACTGGCCCACAGCTTCTAGAAGGCATCGAAGGGCCGCGACGAAATGAATGCCACCATCGAGGAGGAAGCCACCTTGATAGTCAGGTTTCTGGCGCCTAGCCAAACCAAGCGCGGTTAGTGCGGTGGAGGACTAAGGTGAACAAGGAAGGCAGCGAAAAGCATACCAGGCCGTCCGATAATACTCATCGTCTTCATCAATGAACGCAAGGACATCAACGCTGAAGGTCACCAACTCTCCACCAAGTCTCTTGATCTGCTCGACAGCGAACACGATGGGCTCGAAGAACCTGAAGTTCTCGCCCACACTCCATATCTCCTCACGTCTTTGATGTTTGTACCACCTTATCAAATGCGCAGCTGTTTCTATATCCTTCGCGATTGGTTTCTCGCTCAGCACGTGCTTTCCGGCCTGAATTGCTTCTTTAATCACGGTTGGCTGAACGCAAATAGGCAGAGCTATAATGACGGCATCGATGTCTTTGCGAGCGAGGAGATCATCGAGGGAGTGATTGGATGTGGTAGGCGATTCATAGTAAGTCTTGACGGGCTTCGCCGCGCGGTTGGCAAGGTTATCGGCGCATGCTTTGGAGCGAGAGTAGATGGCTTTGAGGGTGAAGTGAGGGGTTAGTTGAACCGCTGGGAGATGCTCTGCGCGGAAGACGTCCAATCAGTCAGGGCGATAACGATGCCAAGGAAAGGGGGGCACGGACCTTGTCGGGCAAAGATTCCAGCTCCAATGATGGCTATTCCGATTGACATTCTGCTTCAACGGTAGAAGACAAGACTGAGGATCCTGGATACTGGAGATCTGGGGGGGGACCCAGATTGAAAAGTCATTGTAGACCTGCTGACCCCACTATCTAGTCCCAGGACTTGGGGAACCAGAAGGGCAATTGGCGGTAGTCTGGCGAGCCATGCTGGCGAACAAGTCAAGGAGAGGAATGGAGGAACATGCCGTTACCGTGGACATGGATCCCTACCACGTTGCGTTGCAGGACTTGGTTGAATAGTAGGAGTTCTGGAGAGCCCGCGGACATGGTTCAGCCGCGCAAGTCACGTTCAGCTTGGACGAGGCTGGTAGGGATGTAGGAAGTGGCCGATTGTGGCAGGTAGGAAAAAGACCGAGCGTTCCATTCCAATACAACAGTACCTTGCTCTCCATTAGAATGTTGACTGGCAATTCCGATAGGTTGGATCCAGATAGAGTATGACATCAAAGATCCAATACTGTCCAGTGCCGCTGTTCCGGGTCGGTGACCAGATTATCTGGTAAAAGTACCGGTGTAGAGTGCAGAGTGTCTATGTCTCTTGGGAACAAATCGTGAACTGGAAGTAGATGGAGCGTGGGGCTGCGCATATTCGACCGGGGTGAGAGGACGCTAAAATTGAGTTGGACGCTGACATTTCCCTTGGCACTCTTAGCACTCTTGGCATTCTTGGCACTCCATCTGCTTACTTAGAAAGAGTGAAGGAATAACCGAGGACACTTCCTGTGCACTATCAATTGTCAACCAATCAATCCTCAAGAAACGCTATTTGCAGAGAAGATAGATGAGAGAAGAGAAGAGAAGAGAAGAGAAGAGGAAAGAGAGAATAGATACTGAAAGATCCGACTCAATCTAATGTATAAGTTACGGGAAGAGGGCCGTCACTACAGTACGGCAGTAAGCGTCTTCCACCCGGATTCTGCTTCTAGTCTACTCATCCTTTCACCATCTAGATAGATTCCTGTCTTTCTGATCTTCTGCTGTCCAGCTAGGTATTTTAAGATGCCGGGCACAATCTGTAACTTGCACCTCCTACGACTCGCCAATGAGCACCTTGGGTAATTGCCGTTTGACAGGGCTGAGAACACTTCCCCATCACCGAACCCGCATTCATGTATACCCATGACTTGCCTATCCTATTTGAAATCTATAGACTTCGGGGGGGTTAGCGTGAGTCGACTTTGCTTTGCAGTCAAGCTTCTACAATACAATGTATGTATCAGATTGTCATCCACTTGCCTCGTCACCTTGCATACGTCTTGTCTTTTTGTTCCTTGGGTGCCAGGAGTGGAAGCTAGATCTTCTTACTCGTTCGTAATCTACTACGCCCGCGAATCGCAATGTACATCGGTCCTTGCCTCCTTTTGTCTGGCATATCCTCTACCTGCTCTTTTCATCATAGGCGACAGTGTAAGAGTGCCGAAATACGAGGGACGTGCACTGTCAGTCTGTCATATGACTCGAAAGATACGAAAAGCGGTGTACTCCAAGAGTAGCCCCAGTGTGCTTCATTAGTAACATTCCGGCTTTGGCGGCACCATCAATCTTCAGGATCAAAGATGTACCCCTCAGAGGCCTCGTCATCCTGCATAGACTTTACCTGTCGCGCATTGTCTTTGGATGCCAGGAATGGAAAGTGCAAAGAATCATTGCTCTATGCACCGATGAATGGTAAACTTAAAACTCAATCTTTATGTCGTTGTCATCACACGTTGCTCGCTTTTGTATGCAGATCCTTTCTCACTCCGAGTGAAAAGTTTTCGGTTACTATGATCACCACAATTACCTGTTTCTATCATTTGGGAGAAAAATGCCGAGACTAATAAAGCCACAGCTTTGTATAGGAACCCTCGCAACCCTCTCGACCAACTATCAGAGACAAATTCAAGCAACATAGCTCCTCGGACTTAGCATGGCAGCACTCCAAACGATGGTCAGCGTACTCACTCTTTGCCATGCTCAAACGAACGGGGCGTCAAGACACGATCCGATTTCTGACGTTACTGTCCGCGTAAGCAATGTCGAGATTATCGGGCCCACTTTGCCTTCGCAAAACTCCTCAGCTTCCTCATCCTTTACGTACCTTACTAAAGCATCCACATGGCGCAAGAGCAAGTGTCACCAATTATTGGAATCCTTACCTAGTGCGAGTTTCTTGCCATTTTGCTAATTCCCTACACATACGCGCAATCTTTGTCGAAAACGTTTACCAAGACACCCATCTGATCATTGCCTCCGTGACCAGATCCCACCTGAAGGGCAAAGATGTCATCATCATCACCGGGGCTTCAAAAGCCATTGGTCGCGCCAAAGCCATCGCATGTGCAGAAACAAGCGCCGCATCAATCGGTGCAGGAGCGCGCTTTATATATTTGGGCCAAGGGGAGAATTTACGAGATGCAACCAAGAATGCTAGAAAATAGGAGCTCAAGGTCTTGGCCGTGAAGTAAGACGTGGAGGATCGGGCCGTGGTTGAATCAGCGGCGAAGGACGTGGAGGCCGACTTCGACAGACTGGATATAGTGTTTGAAAATGTGGAATACCTTGAGCCAGCTGTGCCGATTGTGGACAGCGATTCGGATGAGTTGTGGAAGACATGGACGGCGGTGAACTAGATCCATTGGTCAATTTTGGCAGCCTAAAATATCGGCTGGCACGATACCAGAGTATGCGCGGACCCTACCAGATAACGCACTCTTTCCTCTCCTGGAGGCGACAGGCAGGTCGTCAACCTTTCATCGATCGGCACCCCCTACCTTCGGCAGTTACCAAACGGGTCATTAGGTCATCGTCAGGTCCTCGGAGTTCATCAATGCTGAATATGGCGATCAAGGCATTCTGACCTTCTGCGTGCACTTAGGCGCAGTCAGGATGGGTATAGAGGTAAGGATGCCGGAAGAAGTGCATGGGATACTCACGGACACGTCCGAGATGAATGGAGATACAATTGTCTACTTGACGCACAAGAGGCGGGAGTGGCTTAAGGGAAGGTATGGTAGCTGCGCGTGGGATATGCCCGATTTGTTAGCGATGAAGGATGAGTTGTCGGGCAGGATTTTTTGAGGGTCAAGATGACTATCAGGTAAGTATTGGGAATCGCTATCTTATCCGAGTCACAAGCTAATACCCGTGACCCTAGATCTTTCTTTGGGCCTTTTCCGCATATATGAATGATGATGATGATGATGGAACTGGGCACATCTATTTCATCACCCTCGCTGCTCGTCCTCAAGTAGCTGACCGATCCTCATATCCGTTGACCAACCTAGGTCGTTCACAGATGGCACAGCTCATGGTCCCTCTAAAAGTCGAGCTTCCGCAAGCGCTCTCTCCTCATCGTCTGCCAACCAGAGATCGCCGTACGATGAATACGGATCGATGAGAGGGCTGTATTGTGCGGATCCACAGCTGAAGAGACCCATCTTGCTCATCCCTTCACACCTCAGGCTGAGAACGCACGTGCTTTCATTTTGCCAGTTCCGACGGATGCCCGTCACGGCCTCGACAATTGGTGCTGGCTTTTTCATGGTCTCGTCCTCTTCCCACTCCTCTTCCCAGTCCACCATTTCCCAACTTTCATTCTCATACCCCCTTCCCCACCTGCACGGTTCCAAAGCCAAGTATCCTTCGAATTCCACGCGTCCTTCAGTCGACAACGAGCGCGACGGTCGCATCATGATGGTCTGATCCTCGCCGTCCGTGAACGTGAGAGTACCGCCCAGAAAAAGCATAGCGGCGTGCAAAAAGCTGGAACAACTTCACGCGCTGACCAATGAGTTCCTGGGGATCTTGGCCTTGACCGTTCAAGGATATGATGTCCTTATCCAGAATGTGGCCACGCAGTCTCTTCTCAGTCCTTCAATGAGCCCGTCCTGGAGAGCTGGTTTGCGTACCTGGTCGTACTGGCCTTGGGTTCGAAGGATCGATTTGAGTTGGGGCACCTTGAGGTTCTTGATATAGTCAATTGCGGCGTCCATGGCTGTGGGTGGTGGTTGAGGTTGCGATGTGTGGTGGAGGTTGTAGTGGAGGTTGAGGTGGCAGTGGAGTCTTGTAGACGATTGAGAGATCCGTTCTCTCGGGCTAAAGATTATTTCTGATCGGATTGGGTGGGGATTTTCCAGTCTGAGGAGTGAGTGCATGGGCAACGTGTTGCTTGCTGGAAGAATGACGTGAAGCAACTGATCTGTTCTTTCCTGGAATCTTTTTGTATCATGCCGAGGTCAAGTGAAGATATCCACGCCGGTACAATGACCTAGGAGCATCCGCTAATTTATACCTGGTCCTGCGTCATTCGGACACAGCGCTCCGCGACGCTCTTGAGACCTTCGCCGCTTCAAACGATTTCATTTTTGCGCTAAGTGCCTGCCAAGCCTTTTCTCGTTGCCTGGGCTTTCCAACTTCTCTACGTCCAGCAAGCTGATGTTGGAAATCTCTACACGACCCGTTTAGGGACCGATCCGTCATTATCTTTATCCGGAATAGCATCAACGTTCCCAGCTGGACTCAATATCTGATTCATACGACGATTTTTTCTCCGACTCTCGCCTTGCTTGGATTCCTCGAGCTGCTACCGCAGATCAAGACGAAGTGTGCAATCAATCTCCTTGTTAGGCTACTCGTCGCCAGGGAACGGCAGAGTTCGGTTGCGTTGTTTGGAGTGAAGATATTTCGATGGATGAGGTTTATGAGGAGTTGCTTAATTCAAATGTCTTGGGGCCGAGGGACTCGGTGTTCGGTAATTCGGCGTTGCTGGGGATCAGAGAGGTGTAAGGCGCGGCGCTGGAGGTCCGAGGATGTCAATTGCTTGTTGAGAAGGCTCGCGAGCGCTTGCCAGCTGATACTGATGGGACGATGATTGTGAATGAGGATCAACTTGGAGTTCTTCGAGATGTCCGGTGCTGAAGATGCGTGGGGATGGGGATGTTCGAGTTGGGAAGATGGTGGTGTTGGACTAACCAATAAACGCCGAGTCGATTGTAACAGATTTCTCACCTCGCTTTTCTATATTATCAAAGCACACTGAATTATTCAATTAAAAATTTAAAGAGTGCAACCTGTAGCGTATACTCTATAACATATTAAAAAAAATTAGAATAATATAAAATGATTGATTATTGACCAAGCTGTTCGAAAAACACCGAGAGAATTAAATGTGAACCTAGAAATTTGTTACATCTCGGCGGTAATCGGATAGCGAGTATGTTGCGAAATTGTTTGACAGCTTCCATTAGAAGATTAGAAAGCCTTCCAAACAATCATCACATGCCATGATTATTGTTCGCCAACCCCACGAACCCCTTTTGTCAATCAAAAGAAAACCCCCCACATAGCCCGCAGGGATGTGCAGCAGGGTTCAGCTTTCTTGCTGGCTCTGCGCTAGATCGTAAAGGGGCTGTAAGGGGGCTGTAAGGCCAGTGGATGACAAAGCGAATGCGGACCCCCGCGCCTTAGTATCATGCTACGGTTACGGCCCTCCCACTAACAGGGTTTCGATGCTTACGGATCTCGAAACCTCGAATGGAATTAGCGTCATTTTTAGTACTATCCCTACCTAGATTCTGGGTGGTGCACCACCAAAATGTCAGGTGCGGCAACTCGAAGATCATGGATCTCGAAACCTTGAATGGGATAGCCCTATAATCAAAGGAGTTTTTCCTAGGGCATAGACTGAACTTAAGGACCTCTTTTCGGCATGATAGGGCCCTGAGCCATAAGTGAGGGGTATGCCAGGTACATATCCGAAGCAGCTCTAGGCGCCTTTTCCAGGCAATCCTTCGGGCGGGGCGCTATCCCAATCTGAGGCCTTTTCTTGGGGGGGGGGGGGGGGGGAAGGGACCTTTGGGTGTCGACATCCGTAGAACAGTACGGAAAAGTATGATCAACAATGTGGTGCCTCGTTGCGTACGGAGGTGGAGGTTGACATCAGAAGTCCTGCACCGGCCAAGATTCTTGTGCTCAGACCTCGGATAGTCCCCCACCTGAAGGGTTAGTTGGACAATGCGCTTAGAGCTGCTTCGGAACTGGGCCTGACCCGAGCGCAATACATATAGGGCCCTTCGCTATGGCTACCTTCCGAAAGCAGGGTCAGGGCTATCACCAGCGCGGGTGCAGGACTTTTGGGGTCAACCTCCGTCAGAGTGAGAAAGATGTGGCGGGTCGCATGTCGCATGTCGCCTGTCACGTGTTGTGCCAGCCATCTGTTTATGAACATGATATCCGTCCTCTCCCCTAATGCCCTTTCATCCTTCCATCATTCGTTATCTGAATTCTTAAGGACTCCGCTCCTTAGTATTCTGCTACGTTTATCATGTCCAATACTGCCACTTTGATGTCTGACTCTAGGCTAGGCTGCAGCAACAATCCGCAGTCCCGCACGCTTGCGAAGTATCCCCACAAGCCAAAGCCACCTCCCCAAACCACCTTTTCGTTTCCATCATCTTCCCCTCGAGATACGGAACGAGATCTATCATCTGTGTCTCCTCATTCACAAGAGAGTGGCTATTGAAGCGGAAGACTTCACCGACTGGGACGGGGAAGTACTTGAAGAAGACGAAGAATATTGTGATGAAGATCTGGTTAGGCTTGTACAGAGTCGCTGCCCCAGATGGAAGCCCCACAATTCAACTCTGGAACCCAACCTGCTCTTCGTTGATAAAGCAACATGTCGAGAGGCTGCGGCTGTTCTTTACAGTTCCAATGAATTTCGATTTGGCAATCGGTATCCGTGGCGTAACCTCGAGGTTTTCCTGTCGCGTCTGCCGAAAAGTAGCCGCGATTCCCTTCGCAGGCTCAACCTTGACTTTCCAGACATCTCGAGATATTCGCAAGGATCGTTGGTCAAAGCCTGGGATCTCCCTGATCATGTAATGCGCGTCATGATAAGCATCGAACAGCTTCCCAAGCTCAAGACCCTCACTCTTCGCGTTTACGATGACATCCTCTCGAGCGATCTGGATATCATTCAGTGGATCAGCAAGTACCAAGGAAAGAGCAAAGTTTTGCTCAAAATCAAAAAAGCTATGATCTGGGACGGGAAGGGTGATGAAAAGGATCGTCAGGTCAGAATCAGTGCGGCTGCAGTCGAATCGTTCAATGATTATAATTGGGAGGTGGTGGGCGACTTTGAGAACATCGACCGGCAGCACCGTTTTGGGAACGAAGGGCGTTGGCTCAGATGGCTACAGAGAAATTGGCGTAATGAGGAGCTACCTAGACTGAGGGCGGAAGCAGAATGGGACGAGGAATGGTAGGGAGTCAGTTACCTAACGCCTGCTTCCGAGATTCAGGGCTGTAGGGAAAGCCAGATGGTGGCGAAAGAATGTCTTGTACGAAGTACAACTCGACAGCTTACATAATCCTTATCTTTTTTCCTGACACCCTCAAAAGAACATGGTGTGGCAGTTTGTGTAGGTAGAAGAGAATGATGAATTCTATAAAGGCAGGAGGATTCTTGTAGCAAGTATCTCCGCCAAGTAACACTATTCTATATGGGGTATATAGCCGAGAAAGTCCCGCAGTATGTAGCACCTTCCTCCTCCCTCGGCTCACCTTTATCAGGGTGATTGATCATCAGGGCGGTAAGAAGCACCTCACTCGATCAAAGGCACATCAGCACTTCGGGAACGGAACGTTATCCCAAAGCCCGACCGACCGACAGAGCAATCGAACTTCGATTTGATTTTTCAGACTTGCACTTTTCTAGCGGGCCATGCGAAACGGCGGCCTTTTGACGGTGTCCTGGGGAAACGTGGCGAGAAAAAACGGCCGGTTTTTCAAGTGGGTTTCTCTCTCATCTTCGTGCCCTTTACAGATTTTGGATCCCGAAAGCGGATGATGGACTACATACATGTTTTCACGAGAGCGAATATATGCGAGATCCCCCTGCGCCGTTACCTACCTCCACTCGGCATACTATACTTTCAGTCACGCTGGACGACAAGGAGCGGGACTGCGTGGGTTGGTGGACTAGGGACGCTGAGGTGGGGAGAGGAGGAGGATTGACTTGGAGGGGAATGAATTGGAATGGCTTTTTGAAAGGATGAATGGTTCACCAAAGGTGTTGAGGGGTCGTTTTTTGCAACTCGTAGGTGGGATCAATGGTACGTTTTGAGGCTTGTGTACATGTGAAGAATCTGGAGACGTACTTACTTCAGAGATGCTGAATCATGCAATGTTCCATCAACACGACTGATGGTAGTCGCCTTTTTCAAACGGGCCGCTCCGCAAAAGGACTCTACGTGATGCACGTATCGAATTCCCGCCGGGGCGAATGACATTCCGTCTTTCCAGTTGACTACATCTGCTACTAATCGTCGATAAGGACGCCGTTTAGTCTTCCAACGCGCTCACCAGCCCAGTCTTGATGTCGTAGATGAAACCGTGAGAGCGCTCCGCCAGTTCCTTCCGCATCAGCGGAGAGCCCTTGATGACGGCGAGATCGTCCCGGACGCTCTGTTCAAGACTGGATCCCTCGTTAACCATGTCCAAGGCAGAGAGCCGCTACGGGAGAAGTGCGTACTCTTTGATTGCCCCAAAGCTCATGCTTCGGATCTCCTCGTCGTCCGGCCGGCGCTTGCGAAGTGTCGCGCGCACTTGGTCGTCTGTGAAGGCTAGGGCGCCGCAGTCTGAGAGGTCAGTGGTTTGACTCTTCATTGTTCGCCATAAGAGGTGTTGTCTCTGTACTCGCCTGTGTGATGGATCACCATGATCTCGGTGAATCCGATCAAGTGGTCGAGAGCAAGTATGTCGTTGAGCGCTGGAGCGGCGTGACCGCACATGTTCCGAATAACTATGGCCTCTGGTTGACGATTAGTGCGTGGCGGTTCCGACGCTTTTTTGCCATGTCAAGTGCAATTCTACTCACCAAATGCTCGCAGCCCTAGGAATTGCTCTGGGATACAGCGAGGGTCGGCGCAGGTGACTATGGAAATATTAGCGGTCAGTCGGAGAGTGGAGCCGGCTGGGTAAACGCACGAATGACGATGTGTGGTGGTGTCAACCCGACGGATGACTGCTCGAAGATGAAGGGTAGAGGTGAGGCTTTGGCGGCGCGGTTTCTTTGTGAGGTTATTAGCTGGTGTCCAGGGGGGAGAGAGGCGAATGCGGGGGCGGGAGTACTTGTTGCGTTGGAGCAATTCCTTGACCGTGGGGTCGGTGGCCATGCTGTTTGTTTAAAAATATAGCGAGGTTCCCAATTGGAAAGAAGTCTTGTTGTTAGAGGAACTCAGACGGCGGTAGTCACGGTAGTCGAGAATGAAGATTTGACATTGCCGACCAGCGAAGACGGAGGCTTTTGTAATCTCCATGACGGAGCAGGCTAACGCTGATGCCAGCATGACAAAAGCAAGCATTCGGCTTCACGCTCTATGATGCTCGATGACGCATGGTGCGGTCTGGGTTGCATCCACTTGAGCAGCCGCAGATTGGTGACTCAGGCCTTGCAGCGCTACCAGACGCCATTCTTTGAGGACCGCCCTCCGGATTGGAGACTCTGCTTTGCTTTGTCATCCGAGGGCGTAAGCGGAGAATGCTGGGATCGTGGAATGGTTGGAGCAAAGCATTATACAGATTTGGACATGTTCGATGACCACTCTCGTTAGCCTCCGTCAGTCTCCGCGTCGCGCTAGTCCCAGACTGGACTGGATGCCGGTACCCGCGAAGCCGTTCCCGCCGAAGAAAAGCCGTCCACGCTAATCCAATCCGAGGGAGGTTTTGAATCAGACGATTGTTGAGTCCCGCAAGATTTTTCCCGCCGAAGAAAAGCCGTCCGCGCTATATCAATTCTCGTGCAGATTCTTGTTGCGAGGAAGTTACCTGGTCGTCGATCACTATAGTATAGCGGATTTAGCGTCCGGTCCCAATCTCGCGCTTTCTCTTCTTTCTACATTTCATCCTTCAATTACTTTATACCATCACACTAACACCACCTCCGCTTGAAGCTGACGTGTGTTTTTTGAAACAAACAGCAAAAGGGTATTGTCATCCTACTTGCTATGTGGCAGAAGTGGACATGGCCGTGTATACTGCAAGAGTCGCCGTCCGGTCCTGATGTGCCAAAGGAGTGGCAGTCCTTCGCCGCGTTTGCTCTTATGACTTCTTGAAGCCAGTGGACTCTGAAATTCACAGTTGCCCGAAATCGGTCTCACAACCTTGATTAAGGGAGTAGACTGATGGAACAACCACGCAGTTCCGACTCTTACGAATTCATTGATTCTTCTTCGGATGCCGGCGTCCCCACAAGCCAAGACGCTCAGCGACTCATACGGAGACAAGCAATGAGTAGAGCTGCGGCTGCTCGGAAGTTAAAATGATTTTGGGGCCAGCACAATCGCTGGCAGTATCCCGACTCACGCACGGATCTTGAGAAGCAAGCGGAAGCAACAACAGAAGCCGTTGCATCAGACCGAGCCAGAGTGAATCCAAGCTCGCGGTAGCAAAGCTTGGTACCAATGACGAAGGCCAAATCTTCGGTCCCGGCTAGCGTCCCCAGCTCAGGATACGAATCGATGAGGATAAATTACGGCTTCGACTTCCTGGACATATCAGCCTCGACTACGTTTCACATTGGTAGAACCACTGCTGACCTCATTTCTAGAGAACCACTTCGTTTGGCGCATGTCTTACGGTGCCGGCAATGGTCATACTTTTCATTCTTGCCGAGCCGATATGGGCACAGCAACTGTTTGGATGACGCTGCTCATTCTGTTGCTGCGCGGGTACGACAATGGATGGGCTCCCTTTCCGAGCCACCAGATGATGGCGTGCTATTGCTTTATTCAAAGAGTCTGATTAGCCTTCAAAGCGCACTCAATGACCCCATCCTTTGCCTACAGCCTGAAATATTGTGTGCGATCGCCATTCTAGCCATCTATGAAGTAGGTCGGATTCCCAACTCATGAATTTTGCGATCACTGACTGGCAAAGCTCTAAGATAGCGCAGGTAATCACGCCTGGGTACAACACGTACCGGGTACAAGCTCGCTGATGAAGCTCCGAGGACCATAGTTTTAACAAACAGACTTTGAGAAAGCCTTCTTTCTGGCTTAAGCGGGCCCCATCGTGAGGAAACCATGAGCAGACTCAAAGCTGAATCCGGGTGGCTTTCAACACACGACCTAGTAAACGGAGGCTATGTTGAACGATGATAGGTGCTTTCTCGAACATGACGTTTGGCAGAACGACTTCGGGTCTGTCGTATTCGAACCCGGCGCGGCGCTCTCGGATTCAAGTGGGGTATTTGTCTCGCTATGGACAATCATCTGCCCCATCCCAAGCCTGTTCAAAGACGCCCAGAATGCTGTTTGTAACTTCACTAATACGCGCACCATCGGAAGTCTCTACGCTCGTGCTCGAGAAATTTGGACCTTGGTCTTGCAATGGCGCGAAATTTTTTGAGGAGCTTTGTCTATCTCTTAACGACAAGCGATACAAGACCCTTGGGATCTACATGGCCAGTCTGATCGTCGTCAATCGCCTGAGCGTATCTCTTGACACTCGCGCTGGGTCAGACTTGGAAGATGAAAGACAATATTCTGCCAGCCGAATTGTTGAACTTGATCGGAGAGCTAGAGCTGTGAATCCTCGAGCGAGCTTTTTCATGAAATTCAAACTTATCATGGCACAAGCTACTCTGGGCACCAAAGGCGAATGGCAACAGGTCATAAGACTTTCGAGCGAGTACGCACGCGTCAATTCGCTCATCAGTAGTCAGGTCTTGGAACACTGGGTCAACCTTAAAGGCCGCAAAACCACGAGCTTGAGCGCTGCGACCATTCAGAGAATACAATCGCATTCGAGCACTCGCGAATCGCATTGAAGTCTAGCATGGCTTATCGAGGAACTCTGTAAAAAAGTAGGCCCAGGTTGACATGATCTGCCATAACGAATACGAAGTCTGTACCTAATGTCCTGGACGCCAAGACTCCCGCACCAATATCTTGAAAATAGCCCCGCCAGAAAGGTTGCCTGGGAAATACACTTGAAAGCAGTTCAGACTTGCGCCTGACCTGAACTCACTTTGAAGCTCCTCTCACTACCGGTTCTTAGAGAAGTCTCGAAAGTTCAACACGTGCGCTCTCAGGGACTGGTTCTGGGGTCCCTCGCTGCAAGGTCGACTTTCGAAGATAGGGCTGAGGCTCTACCAGTGCTGTCCAGGACTTTCGGAGCTGACCTCCGTAATACTCTTTACAATACGAATATTGCACCTATGAAGGTATTGAACATGCTGGTAGTCAACGTCTATCGCAGTGGGTGACTAAAGAAGAAATTCCGAAACCAAATTGAATCACTGAAATGCTAGTCGAGGGCCAAATTTCATGCTGCGCCGACCTTCTCCATTGGCCACGCCATCCAAGCCAATGTAATCACGGCCTTGATGGCCCCAGCAAACCACAGTGGGTCTTGTATCCTCCCCGTTGCCTGAGATAAAAAACTTGAGACTATAGAACCCGCCAGGATACCCACTAACGCAACTAGCCTCCTGTTCCTCTTTAAATTTGCTCGTGGCGGGCTCGCTATCTTCGGGTCTGTACATAGGTCATGCAGTATGACAGTCAACATGAAGGTCGGTATTTCCGCCAGCCTCAGGGTCCGAGAAGCGACGATCTGCCCAGCGGATTGAAAGCTCAGTAGAGCTATCGGAACCTCTGAGCGCCAATCGATGTTGTCTGGGATTTTTGCAAGAACTCCATTGACCACACCCGTTTCGAATATGGCTGCCGTAAGAATGATCATGCTAGATTGGACGAGGAAGGAGAGAACGAGGGTGCCGCGTCGGAGTGGCCTAAGGATGCGCGAAGCACGCGAGAAGACAAAGCAGCCCAGGCCGAAACAGAAAATGGAGGTGATCGATTTGGCCCATCCGTACGGATGCGTGGTGTTGTGCGGCCTGGCGCCACCGAGGCCCAGAAATAGAGTATTGCCTACTTTGTGGTTAGTACTTCGGGGAAAAGCCATTGGAGCAACAGATGAGGTGGGAGGGCGCCGAACAGACCAGTTTGCATTGAGACGAAGGTCCCGTAAGCATGGTATATGGTGCTGTCAACCATGCCGGAGATGAAACAACAAGACAGAAGAAGAACGTCTGCATGATTTGTGGTTACATCGGCAGTCAAATACCCTTTCAACATTTGTTTCAGCTCTGTCTGACTTCGAGGCCACCAGGGCTCTCTTTTTCTAGCTGGGTGGGACCCTCCCTCCATTTAATGCGTCGTCCTTGGTGAAGGGAGTTGGTGTGGGGAGAACACGCGGCCACGAATGAGCTGCCCAGGACCGGATTCGATCAACAACCGCGAAAAAGCAAGTAATGTGATGACAACACTGTGAGCGGTATGTACGCTGTTGGAACGTATTCTGGTCGAAAAAGTTGCAGCATCGGCTGAAGATGTAAGCTTTTTGGGCATGGCTTTCTTGGCAGGCTGATATACCTGCAGGTTTAGCACGTATTGATTCATGCAGATACGCGGCTTGCTGCGGCATTGCATTGCACGTATATTATATAAGTTGCAGCATCGGCTGAAATTCTGAGCTTTTTGCACATGGCTTTCTTGGCAGGCTGATATACCTGCAGGTTTAGCGCGTGATTGATTCATGCAGATACGCGGCTTGCTGCGGCATTGCATTGCACGTGTATTATATAAGTTTTACTAATACTATGATGGACTACATGTCTCAACTTTACTTGCTGACCGAGCACTGACTATACAGCTATGGGTGATTCTGTCACGGCATGAATGTTTCTATCAGGTTATAAAATCGTTGTTGCAATGCGAGACGAGTTCTGAAATCTGAAATCTGAAATCTGAAATCTGTCAAATGCATGTCAAAGACAGGACTCAGACTTTGAAGCTTCCTAAAATCGCGGTTTCTGTGCAGAAAATAAGCGAAAGTCTGCAACTGAAACACCATTAGGACTTAGAGAAGCTTTCTGAATCGACCAATTAATTAAAAAGACGTTATCGCTGCATGGTTATCGGTCGGGTGTGGTGGGGGATGAGAGCGAGTCGCAATGCCAAGAATCTGCCTTACGATCAATAAATCCCACACTATGTTATAAAGGGGCCTTTTTGGCGAATATTGATGCCGGGTTGATGCGGATGCAGCCCAAACCTACTTTCTCACTTACTTTGTCGAGGAGCAGGAGCTGCGAACGTTATTGGTTACAATCGCCCGTCCCAAACCCTCAACTCCTTGCACATGCTCTCTGCAGCCTTCTCGGCACATATCCAAGGACGCCATGATTTCTTAATCGACGGCTTTGCCGACGTTTTCTTCCTCATTTGAGCTTGGATCAATGCATCCAACATGCGAATTCATGAATTGCATGCAATATTTGCCCTCGATGCCTCCTGCTCCCTATTAGCTGGTGTCTCTTGTCGATCTGGCTCAGTCGGTCCTGCTAGCTTGCTTTTTGTGCCCGCAAAACACCCACCTTTCTTCCAAAAAGTCGCTTCGACGCCATTCTAGATGCGTTTCTCCAATTCGACGCCTGTACAACACTATCAGGCTCCTTTGATTCATTCCCCTCTTCCCTCTTCGTCAACAGCAGTTGAATTATGCATTCTTTCGTTGTCGCGAAAGAAAAAGGCGGACTGCCTCATTCATGCCGTGTGGATCTTTGTTTCAAAGCCCTTGATACCAAGCCCATCTCCCTTCGGCGTGCCACCCGACAAGACACGCTAAAACCGGCATCTATCCCCTACGGTAAGTACGGATCCTTGACCAGCTCGGCTCATGCACGAATCAAATCTCTCCCTCTGCCGGCGCAAATCGTCGTCGGGGCATCATCTCGCAAGGCTAGTAATAGTGAAGAGCTCTTAGCGTAGGTTTGCCAAATCGCTCACCCCCCCTCCGGCCGGAAGGGAAGAGGGTTTTTTGCTCCAGGGCGGGCGGGCGGCCTGGCTTCCGCTTTGAGCTAGATATTTACTCTACGGCTTTTTCGCTTGACGCCAAGATAAGATGGACCTCGAGACCGAAACCGACGATCCGTTCCTTGTGTGCCTCGTGCCTTCTCCTTCCGCAGGGCTGGTGCACTGCGCAACTATTCCTCGTACAGGATTCTTCTCATAGCGGATTGGACCCCCACCCCCCTTGCTAGCTTTCACAAGCAATCAGACCGGTCTCGGCTGCCCATGATAGTCAGAGGAGTTGATCGATGAGCGAGCTGATAATCCGCCAAGCCACCGTTCAGGAGCCATATGTAGGGGGCGCAACCCGACGTGGAAGGGACCCTGTATCTCCCGAACCGGCAGATGTGGTATCTCATTCTCATTCTCCCTGGCGCCGATGGTCGCACACACCTAGGCTTCAATGTTTGAGCGCGCCCGTCGAAACAGGGCCGATGCGTTGCAGTGCGCCCATCGGGACTGATGCCGCTGGGGGGTCGTAGTCGGAGGCTAGTACTTACGTTCGTGGGGGGGGGGGTTCTTTTTTTTGGAAACGTTTTCCTCGAAGTCGGGCTTGGCGGGAACGCGGTCATCTCAGCAAACGATCGAGCATCTTCTTGACTGAGTCGCGTTGCACGACTTTTGGCTTATTCTCGATCGAATAAGCGGCTTTTCGAAACCGTGGCATGTGTCTCTTGCAATGAGTCATCGTAGCCGCTTGCTTATGCGGTGAGTTTTCAAGCTTTTCGATAGGCGGGCGTGGTGAGAGGAAAGGCGAGGCTTTGTCTTTGCCCGCGTCTTTGCTGTTCTGTGGGGTTTTTCGATGCCCTTCATCTGTAGTGTAAGTGGTCCCCATCGCCGCACCTCCTTCCTTCGCCCAAAATCAAAAACGCTGAGCGCAAGGTTCGTTGCACCGGGGCCGGGTCGCGGCTGGGAAATAACGCATTTCTTGGCGTTCCGGTACGACTATCTAAGTATCTCTGATTGATTGATTCATTTGGCGAGCTGTGCGGAGGTGTTTGGCTAGGCGCGGCGCGGCGCGGCGCTTGGGAGGTGGGGTGATGGATATGGTTTAGGAATGGGTGCACATGGGAGGGGGAAAGGGGGGGGGAGTTTCATGGTGATGGTTACTAGTGCTGCGGCTGTTATATCGCCATGTTTCGCGCCCGGTTTTTGCAAACTTGTACGTAGTTGTAAGATCAACTTGGGAAAAAACTTGCCACTCTTCTGCTCCTGTACAATAATACCCTTTATCATCATCATCATCATCATCATCACCATCAGGTGCGAGGCCCAATCGACCAGATCTCTCCCCAATCCAATCCAATCCAATCCGGCTTCCCTAGCCAGAATGCCGCAGTCCCGGGCCATCCTACCCTTTCAGGTAGGTAAAAAGAATTTCCTATCTCTACTGGGATATTTTTTTTTAACCCTTGTCACGACGCCTCCCTCCTCCGCGCGTTGCTCGAACGGCGGATGAGATGAGGCTGCGCATTATTCGGATATGCGTTCTTGTGGTCTGTCTGCATCGAGGTTGATTTGATTAAATGAACGAACGAACATGGCTGTTTTCGGATAGATTGCATTTTCCCTTTCTGCAAGCCGCTCGCTCGCTCGTTCGTTCGGTTTAACGTCAACGGCCAATGTCGGTTCTGGCTCACGGGGCTTGAGAAGTAGGAGTTTAGCCTTTTATGTTGTAAGAGGTTCTGAGACCTTGTCTGTCTCTTGGGCTTTGCTTGCTATTTATTGTGCTTGCAGATGATCACGGTTCGTTTGATCGCGGTTGATGAGCGGAGTTGGATAGATTGGGCTTTCGTACAGTCAATTTTTTTTTGGAGTGGTGTTGGTGACACGTTGGTTTTGGCGTATGTAGTTGTTCGGATGGCGCGTGATGGTTTCGAGACGCGAGGGCGTTTGGGGGCATGGAATTGCGGTTGGGGAGCTGGTTGGTGTTGGTGTTGGTGTTGGTGGCTTGGAGGCGGTGGTGACTGGATTGGGATGGGTGCTGTGGCTGGAGGAGAGGGGGTTGAGGGTGGTGTGGGGGAGTTGGATGGATGAGGGTTTATTTGGGGAGGGGGGGGATTTGGGGGAGATAGCGCGGGTCGATGATATAGAGACTTTTAATTCGTTGCACTTGGACACCTTGCGCTCTCACAAATTTTGCGTGCTGTAGGTGTAGGTCGTCGGGCCGGTCGTCGGCGCGGAGGGATGGAATAAGCGACGCGGGCTCAGTGTTCATCATCATCTTATGCCGTGGATTCGTCAATTACCTTTCTCTGTGGCGTTTTTCGTTCGTTCTCTTGGCCCCCCCCTTGGTGTTGAATTAAGAGTGCTTCGAAATCTGGGGGGTTTTGTGCCCTTGCGCCCGCAACGTGCTTTTTCTGTCGCCAAGCTGAGCTCGAGGATTGCATTGCATTCTTGGGCAAAGCGGATAGATGGGCCTTTCTTGACCTTTCTGAGAAAGATGTGGGGTGTTGTGAGAAATATGAGATGTACGACTTTTTTTTGACGTGGGGACGGGGGAAACTGTGCGCAGGTGGTCATGCTGGGTGGGTGGGTTATGCTTGAATTGTTTTTTTTTTGCGTCTACTCGCGCTAGCTAGGGGGGTTTGGTCTGTAAGGGGGGTGAAAGGTGAAAGTGGTTGGTTTTTCTTGTGTTGGGGATTGTTGATGGCTACGTTGGGCGTTTCGTCATCGGTACATTTGATTGTCAGTTCTAGGGATACTTAATGAACGAGACCATTTCGCTATCTATTTTGGCGGCTGAAAATCTGGTTGTCTGTTCAGTAATCTCTCTGCGCCATCGGGCTTCGAGCTCGCCTAGGCCACACTTGTAGTAGTTGGGTGCGTTCTTGACGTCTTCTTCACTTTAGTCTCGTTGATGAATTACGGTTTCGTCGTCGATGTCTTTTTGGGCGGGTCTCTTGCTGCATGTGCCCGTGGCAGTCGCTTTCTAGCTCGTTGTACCCGTACTCGTGGCTGCGACTGCCCATCCCGTCGCCACTCGGACATTGTAGGCCGCCGCGGCATGTCCAGCCAAGGCGCGCCGGGGGGCCGCACGGAGGGAGTGGGTAAAATGATTTTCTGTCTTTTCGCTCGCGCCATGTTGGTCGTGTAGGAGGCGCTAGGTGGTGCTGTGACCTTGGCGCAAGCGTCGGGTGTGCTGCTGCTTCCACACCCAGGGGCTTCGGTCTGGACAAGTTCAAACAGCGACGTGATTTCGGGCAACGGAAACCCTTGCTGGGAGGGGGAGGAGGGGGGGAATGGGGTGGGTCCGGGGGTGGCCTTGGAGGAGGAGAGGGATGTGGGGGCGGACGACATGGCAATTTTACAATTGATAGAAATATCTAGGAGGGAGGCAGGGAGAGTCAAGAAGAATCTATAATATGTCTCTTCTCTCCTCTTCGCTTCGTAACATTTGCTATCATACGAGCTTGTGGATCGAGCGAGGGTGGTAGCCAGGGCCAGTAGGATGAAGGTTATCTTTATCTGAGAGAAAACGTGAAAAGGCAGTACGAACTCACAGGCAGTGAGCGCTGAGCATATTGAGGGTTTTGTGAGAGATGAGAAATGAATGGGTGAAGAGCTACATAGCATTTCAATTTTTCGAAACGGGTTTGACGCTGGGATAGCATATATCGAAGCCGTGGAGTCGAGACGGTAAGTGGCTGTTCTGTTGGTAGATATAGACTATCGGGCCATATAGTGTCAATAGAGATGAGCTACAAAGCCCATGACATAGCGATATTTTGTTTCCTGGAGTCAAATGGACGTGCGAGATCATAGATACAAAAGCGAAGCCCAAGTCGGTGAATTCTAGAATCATAGCTTGCACAACCAAGATGTGAACTCGGGTAGTACATGACTATCATGCAAGATGGTGGATTGAGCATATGTTGTAAAGTTTGTATTGAAGAGCAACATCGGTGTGGCTGTCATCTTGTGGATCTCCCGAAAGCTTGTCTGTGTACTGGCTTTCGGGACTTTCCTACTCGAGATAGCTTGTATCTATCGCGGAAGAGAATGCACGAGATATAGTGATATAATGTCTGCTCTCACGGTATTTGCACAACAGAACGTCTGAGCGATGGAGAAGGCTTCGGACGTACTCATCGAGAATGCGTTGAAGTCGTTTCGCGGAATCGCTGATAGCCTGCTGATGAGATGCAGGCAACGAAGTTGAAGACAGCGTTCCGAGCAAGGAGACCAGTAGCTACGATGAGAATGATGAGCAGCCGAGAAGACTTTACCATCTCTCCAAGATTCGGTGCTGAAAGGTAGCAGCGATAAGGTCAAAGGTACTGGAGAAGAGTGCGAGGCACTTACTTTGGCAATCTTCTTGATGACAAACGTCCAAGTAGCCAAAGAGAATTCTGGCGCTCGCACTCGGAAGAGCCTGGTTGGCTTGCCGATAGTGTTGCCACAATGGCTGATTTATCCTTATGTGCGTTGAACGGACGCTACCATGTTTAGCGAAGGTGTAAGATGTTGAGCAAGTCATAGAGACGTGAGTAGATTCTGACACCTGCAGACCTCAACGCTAATACGCTAGCAGCTTAGCTTCAGCCAGAGTAGAGGAATATGCTCCACCTCAGAATAGTCTTGTGGAATGAACCCATTCACAAGACTCTAAACGTCGATACCGTCGACGGTGATTCCCTTGTTCCAGCTATACTGTAACACCCTCGCCACCTCTTGGGCCGACTCATGAGAAACCATAGCCGCCACAAGATACAAGCTCGCATCCAAGCCACTTGTCACCTGCACAAAGTCAAGTCAGCTTGATCCGTTGAGACATGCAAGGCTTTGACTCTTATAACAAACTCGAGGAGTAACGCAAGCCGTTTAGGCGCCAGAGAGGTCTTGCAACTAAAGACCGAGCGTTTGACTGAGAAGTAAATGCTAAGAGAAATGTACTTACTCCCCCACTCGTGATGACACGCAGCCCCC
Organism: Alectoria sarmentosa; assembly: GCA_009733775.1. Taxonomy (NCBI): domain Eukaryota; kingdom Fungi; phylum Ascomycota; class Lecanoromycetes; order Lecanorales; family Parmeliaceae; genus Alectoria; species Alectoria sarmentosa. The sequence goes on from WOGZ01000138.1 coordinate 53,665, forward strand.
CTAGTCTCAGTGACGCCCTTCGAGCATTGGATTCGCGACGCTTAACCGATTCCTTCCAAGCATTGCTACCCTTGCGCGCAATCGACTTCCTCCTACCATCAGGCCTCTTGCTGAGCACAAACGGATTCTCCTCGAGCTTTTCGCCAAGGTCAAAGCGGGCATTGTTGACGACATAGTTCTCTTCCATGACGTCCGTTTGCTCAAGATCTCCACGTCTGGCAGCTTCTTTGCAGATGATCTCCATCTTGGTGTAGTAGTCTGGGTGAGTAGTGGCAGCGAGTCCTTGCAGGAGGCCTGCGTGGGCCAGGATGAGAGAGCCAGTACCGATAGACATAAGGGTACGCTCCTTGCTGGGGTCAGTTTGCTGAAGCTTGGCAAAGTCTTGGATGAGTTTGATCGGCTCGGCATCCTTCTTCAGCACCTCATCTACGCCCACGCCGCCTGGAACGATCAGGACATCGTATTCTTTCAGATCCTCGTGAGCATCTTCAAAGTTGATGTCGGCTTTAACGGTCAGACCTGAGGACGATGTGACACCCGGAGAGCCGGCTGCAATGGTACATTCGAAAGCCTTGGATGCTAAATATATGATGGATTAGAGAAAGAGCTTTGACTTCAGTTCGAGAGCCAAGGGTCAAATAGAAACTGGAGTTACACGAAGGATACACGTGACGACTGACCGGGGTCTTTGAGTTTGTGATGGGCATTGCTGAGGACCTCAAGCGGACCGCAGAGCTCTTGGGCTCCAAAGGAAGGATGCAGGACAATGAGGACTTGGATCACCTCAATGGGACTGTCGGAACTATCTTCGATTGCACTCATCTTGTGAACTAGATGTATATGTGGCCTTGAATCTGGTGTTTGATGACTTTGGATGGTCTTGTGAGGGTAGTGTTGTGGGAAGTCAATGGCAGTGGGGAAAGCTGGGGACCCCGCACTGCATGGCAGATCAGCACTAAGTCTAATCGAGTTGGCGTGTCACGATGAAGACGCGCTAGTGTATACTCTTTGTACGACCTTCGAGCAAGATGGTTTCCTATTGCCCATTTTTAAGTTGAATAAGGTCGATGTCATATCAGACATGCTTCTTTTAAAAGCCAGATTCGCAATATATCTTAGATGGGTGCTTGTGACGTTATGTTTCTTTCATGGTCTCGGCACTCCATTTCTTGTAGTCCCGCTTCGAGCGCGTTTTCCATGATTCTGTACAACATAGCTAATTTCTGGAAGTCGATGATGTGTCGCGAAGCTGAGCAAAGCACACGAAACCTAGACAGACTTCAAATCTTGTCGGCTCTACTGCTTTCTGCTGACTGAATCCCGTGGTGTCAAGAATGGCGAGAGAAAGTTTCTGATGATATGCCTCAGATTTATCAAGACCCTGGAGAATAGATCCTCGGAAAATTGGGCAGTGGTCGACGATGGGAACAATCGCAAGGATCGAAGAGCGTGGGGGAAAGCTGATGTCGCGTATCGCTACCCAGTATCGGCAACGTGCAAGCTAGGTTATGCGCACTTTGCCCCATGCATGTCATGATCGAGCGTCTGTCTGCCAGTATCCGACGTATTCTACTAATCGGGAGGCAAAATGATACTTGAATGGAAGCACGTCGTCTGATACCGCTTTCTACAGAGACATCGCAAGCAGTGGTTTACAAAATTTATTTCACTGTATATCTCCTTCAGACAGCTATGATGACGTACCCATTTATCATAAGGAGGCTCACTACTGACGTGTAAGTCGTGCCGAGGAGAGCTATCATGCTAAAATGTCCGACACCAGGTGATCACGATCATCTGCTCATGATCTTATATCAGCCTGGATCCGCCTACGATTAACAAATCACGGAATATCAAGCAGCAGGGGAGACTGGTGGCTCAAGAAGGGCTGATTGACCTGGCCGATCTCACTGATATGGATCAGTCTCTCACAAACGTAGGCCAACTAGGCGGAGGATTGAGCGAGGTCTTTACGAATGCTACTGGCCAGCTCAAAAGAATGGATCTTCTGAACTCCGTTAACAGGGAATAGACCCCGATCTTGACAGAATTGATACGAGCATTCCATAGCTTACTGTTATTTAAGTCGTAACATTGCTACCGAAGTACTGGTCTTGAAATTGGGCGCGCTGGAAACCCACACCACTTCACGGTTCGCAATGCCGTGACGCCCGCAACGCTACCAATGATCGTGAGGAAATTCTATCAGATAGTACCATAGTCGCATGGCTGAATAACTTATATGCGCAAAAAATCAGGAATCTCTAGTCTTATTACAGCCTCTTCGGATTCCCTTTTGTTCATATAACTGCCCTCCCCCACATCAGAAAATCGCAATTTCTAGTCTATGCCATACAAAGAAACCCCCAAAAAAGCTCCTCACGCATCAACCTCTCGACCCCGAACCAGCCCGCTCGCACCCACCGGCAAAGCCAACCCACCCCCCTCCTTGTCGAGCCCATACATCGTCACATCCAGCAGCTGCCTCGGCCCCGCCTTCCCCTCCCCGCCCAGATGCGGCGGCGTCGCCACGCACAAGTCCCGCAACTGGCTCGCGCTCACCACGATGTCCCTCCACGTCAAAACATCCTGCCTTCCCCCCCCTTCCATGTCGATCCGGACGACGCACGTCCCGTAAAACCCTCTCTGCACGAACTCGTCGGGCAGTCGGTGGCCCACCTTGACCGTGCGCCCGAACGTGACGGCCGTGTCGAGAGCGTGCCCGGCCGTGATGAGGTTGATGGCTTGCGAGCACACGGTGTAGGTCGTGGTGACGAGTTGCGCTTGTCCGGGGGGGTTTTGCACGTAGCAGCCGTCTAGGGTGGTGGTTGTTAATGTTGAGCCGTTTAGGAGGGGGAGGATCATCAGGAGCGGGTTCACCATTGTTGGGGATGGGGGGTTTGCGATGAGCGGGAGGATGGTGTCGAGGTGGTGGTGGGTGACGCACAGGGTGTGAGAGGCTTCTTTTTTTTTGAGTCGCTTGTGGGCTGTTGGGCGCTTGAGCGCGTTTTGAATGCCGTTGTCGCGCATGGAGAACCTCTGGGCTGGGTTCGCGTGTCGCAAGTCGGCCCGTTGTATGTATGTTGGTCTGTGTCTAGCGGACGTGCTGAATTCAAAATTTCTCTTTCGATGTTCGGCTACGTCTGGTCGAATATTCGCGACTTGGTGATGCTTTATAATTTATCATTACGATGGTTACAGACCCACAATCGAGACTCGCTCGAGTTGAGGTTCTCTGAAATGGGCCTTTGACGGTGCAAGAAAGTTGAGAGAGACGATAGGACTTTATCGAGCGGCACCAGATATCCTGGATGAGAAAAGATTGCAGAGAACGCAGTCAAAAAAAGCATTCTTGCAATATAGGGTTCGACTTCGTGGGAAACCAGGGTGCCATGATTCACACGGTAATAGCACAATTGAAACGAGCTAAACACATCAGAGAAGTAATATGTCTTGACTTTCATATATCTTGAATTTTGCAACCTACTAGTATCCTTACTAGGTCCTCGTCAGCGATATATCCACTCATCTCCTCCGGCATCTGACCACCCTGAGCATCTGTAAGACTATCTATCTGCGGATGTCCAGTCGTTGAGATGATTTAGCAGTACAGATTGAACCCGAAATCTGGTATCTAGGGAAGACATGTCCAGCTTTTTGGTCACCTTTCATCGAGAAGGACTCATATTGAATAAGGATAGAATCAAAAGATCTCAAGCCGTTTCATAGACCACTCGCTTCTCCGATTCGGCCCCTTCTTCTCTCTCTAGATCTACCTCGCCTATCTTAGGGATAGTTTCCTGCTCACCTCGCTGCTGGCTCTCGCGGCTCAGTCTCTTCTCAGCGGTCACAAATCTCCCGAAGTATCTCGACAGGCTTTCCCCATCTTCCAAAGCACAAATGGTTCCAATTGTCCCATCTGGCCTCGCAACAATTATTGCGCCTTTGGAAATTGGAATCCCATACCTCTCATGAGCCAGGCCGTCGACATCATAGAATGCGTTCCCAAAGCATGGCATGCCAAGGCGCTCGTCGGGCGAGCCAACGTCGTTGCTGCCGGCGATTATGGTGACACCTTGGAAGATGTCTACAGAGTAGAGTAAGAAGCTGCTTGAGCCATCTAGGTACTCCCGGATTTTCTTGATTGAGGCTTGGATATAGCTTGGGTTCCCACAGAAGAGCATGATGGTGAATTTGCCGTGATTCTTCGCAATGGAATGGAGACGGATTGGAATGCGAAGCCCTGGTCGTTGCACGAGAACATCGGGAGTGCGCTCTCCAGGCTGGATCTTCTGAGAGACGGCTGTAGTTGGGGCAACGACGGTGAGGTTGTCTGCAGGATAAGTAATGCCAAGTCCAGTGTTCAGGGACGCATTCTTCTTGTATGTCTCCGTAAGTAATTGATGGGCGTCCGCCGTAGAATCGCCTTTGAGCTCTTCTGGAATTTCGCCTCCTGTCAGTACGGATATGATCTTGTCTTGCGCAAGGATCTGCTGTGCGACAGGCCTGCGCTCAGCAGCATACGTGTCGAGAGCCTCCTCTGATAGCCAACCGTTGATACGCCCAGCTAGTTTCCATGCGAGATTGACGGCGTCATGTAAGCCTGTATTCATACCCTGCGCTGCACCCGAGGAATGAGTGTGCGCCGCATCTCCGGCAAGAAATATGCGGTCATTCTTCCTGTACTTAGATGCTAGACGCTGGCCGACGGTATACACAGTCCACCAGTCCACGGTCTTGAATTTTAACGTGAAAGGCTGCAACGCTTTCTCGGCTTCTCGAATCACATCTTCCTGAGTGATATTCGCACCGATCTCCTCCCAAAGCTTCTCCGGCAAGGCAAACCCTACGCGTGTTGCTCCGTGATCGAGACAGGCCCAGAGGATGGATCCATGACTTCGAGATTCGATCCCACAGATACCTTTTCGGGCTTCGGGCATGTTGGTCTCGACAATGCCATCGATACGAATCCAGTGGCGGTTGCTCTTCTCACCTTCGAATTGGATCCCGGCGAGCTCTCGTACTTTTGAGCGTCCGCCATCGGCACCCACTATGTACTTGCTTCGTATAGAAATCGCGCGTTTATCTTGCGCCTCGATGTTTGACTTGACCGCATAACCTTCATCGTTTTCCCCAATAGCGAAGTTGATCAACTTGGATCCATAGTGAACGGTCCTGCCACCATATTTACAGTACCCGCCACGAATCACATCCTCCGTATACCGTTGCCGGCAAAGAAGCAAATAATCGAAAAACGTATCGCTAATGTTGGAAGAAGCGGCTGTCAAACTCTCAACCCTGTGTCCATCCTTGTAGGATACTTGCCCCTGCACTACGAATCCCATCTGCCCTAGAGCATCCGCCAGGTCTAGCTGGTCCAGCATCTCTAGCGTCCGTGGTGCTATCATGGCTGCGCGGCCATAGGCACTCTGCTTGCTGCGCTCATGTTGTTCTATAACGTATGTGGATATGCTGCCATAGCGAGCGAGGCAGTAGGCGGTTAGGAGACCGACAGGTCCGCCGCCGCAGATGAGGACGTCAACGTTCTTGAGTTCCTCGCGCATTGTAATGAGGAAGGGAAAAGAGATTAGATGAATTCTTTGGAGGAATCTAATCGGGCGACTTTGAGAACTTTCTGATAGGCCGCCTACAGAAAATAGGAACCGCCGTCGCACGAGGTTAATGATGGCGCGCTGAGGAGATGTGAGGCGCGCAAAATGAGACACATGTGGGCGGGCGGTTGAAAGTATCGGGCAAATATCTCTCGCTCAGCCCTAGCCCTGACCCTAACCCTGAGTCAGACTCAAAATCAATGGGACTAGTGCGCAAATTGCAAGTATTGCCAACCCAAATGACGACATTGTGCCCCCAATAAAAAAGGATCTGCACTGCTGCTCATGCGAGACCTGTATACAACACAAGGGCGGCAATGGCTGTTCTGGCGACCTTTCACGATATTCACTCACCTCATTCTCAAGTATCATCGGTTCCCCGGTCAAAAGCAGAAAGTGCGCAGTCTAGATTATGAGAGCAGTCGTGCGATTTCGTCGCTAGAAATCAGTTGATGTCCCGACTCGATATAGCTTGCAGAGATAATGGTGTGCCGCAATTGCGGTTCACCTCATCAAGACCTCATTTCACTGTGCAGCAGGGTCAATGAGTACCAAAGCGGGCTTGAGATCAGCGCCGACCAGGCTCCAAGAAGGAGCAGCGCAGAGATAATGGGATGCGAAAAGAATAGACACACATTTCATGTTGGTTGTACGCACCTGGATTCGAGCCAACGTCTTACAGCGAGAGAAACTATCATGAAAGATCACGCGAGAAGTAGATACGTTAGCATTTCACTAGTCAACGTTCCAAGTACCTGCTCTCTGTCAACATTTCGAAAGATCCAGGTGCTCGAGCTTCTCTATTCCAGTGCCTGGGCATTGAGAGCTTCGACCATGTTGTTTCCTGCTATGTACTTATGTTGTGACAGAGTCAACCGTAAGGTCGTCTTGAAGGATTATATAACATAGCAACGGCTGGATGAAGGAGTCATAGCGAGTGAAAAGTAGATTAGACCTTGATCAATGGCTTTCTCCAAGTGGTCGAAATTTCAAACTATCATATTCATCGACTGGCTCGCAAATGGATGCGGCAAATTTACTATGCTCCCCTTGCGCCCAAAGCGCGAGGCGTGATACGCGCCTGTTTCTCGAAAAACGATGTAGAACAACGATCCGAACGGACTCTGCAAAATCAGCCCTTTTCACATCATCCGTGGCAGAGATTACAAGAAACTTTGTGTCTCACTGAGCGAGGAGATCCAAACGATGTCGCATCCTGACAATCTGCTCTTCATTCGAGGCGTCCTCTCTCTCCTGCTTTTCCAAATCTTCGCGCATGCGGCAATTATCTCACCCACATTCTCCGCCAATTCCGTAGTCTCGCCGTCTTTCCAAAGCCCCGACTTCAACCGCTCCACCCTTCTCAACGCTACGACTCGCTGCGTACTCCCAGGCCCGCCGCTCAACCCAGTCAGCCTGGACTCTTGCCGACCGGCCTTTTATAGGCTTCTCACCTCTCCAGACGTACAGATTCCACACCGTTATATACATTTAACGTGGCCTATCATCATCACAGCCGGGTTCGGATGCGCGGTCACTCTGGATAAGGGGACACTAAGGGGAGAGATCTGGCTCTCGAAGAAGCGCATCGTAGAATATGCACTACAGGTGTTGCTGTTGTGTCAAGATTTCGGCCAGGGAGGGTGGACGCATATTGATGGGGATGAAGAATGGATCGTAATTGTGTCAGGGCGTTTGGAAATGAGGATGATGGCGAATGAGACTGAGGGTATTGGTGGAGAGGGGCCGTCTCTCGAATCTAGGGAGCAGTGAGGTGTTGGCAGTGTATTGAAAAAGTAAGACGCGCAGACCGGTAATCTTGCAATTTTGCGGAAATATCTAGCCATGGCCCACGATCAAAGATCTCCCACGTTAATTCTGGGCCTTCTGGTCCGATTCGTAGACTATTCCTTTCACATGATTCTGAAAATTGTCTGTGTCGTGATTCAAGCTTTTCTCTCCACGACTCGGTATATAAGCCATCTTCGCCATGACAAAGGTCGTCTCAACACCAAACGGTCTCAAATTCAGCTCCATCAGCTCCCCCACCTGCCGAAACCCCATCTTCTCATAAATCGGTCGACCCATCGCCCCAGCCTCCAGATACGCAGCTGCCCCGTTTATCTCCGCCTGCTCGATTCCCCACTGAACAAGCAAGCGCGCGGTGCCCTTTCCTCGCTGGCTCGGTCGAGTGACCAGATGCATGAGGATCCAGCACGGTCGATCCTTCCCGATCCAGCTACTCCGCTCTGCATCGCGGGAGCCCAGGATGAAGTTGTTCAAAGGGATGTTGAATTGCTTTGCCCATGGCTCGGATAATGATGCTTCGGGATAAGTCTCCCAGTGGCTTTCCTTCTCGTAGGAATAGCCATTGGGGTACCAGTGCCAACGCGCTACGCTCAATATTGAGCCGGAGTCGTCGATGACTTTCAAGTAGTTGATAGTGGGATCTTTCATGTATCGCTCCGATTGTTTTTCCATGTGGACCCGAAGCCGGGTTTGTGCCTCTTCTCGGTTTGATACGGGCCAGCAGGCTGGTACCGGTGGGCCGACTAGATCGTCGCCTGGTTCGAAGATGCTGGCGTGGTTTGTAATTGCTGAGAAGTCTTTCGCTGTTAAAGGCAGAAGTTGGAGACCCATGCTGCACTGCCCGCCTCGTATCCTAGTTGGGGTAAGGAATGTTTGCGGTATGGCTGTACCAACTATGTGAGCAGAAATGACTCAAAAAACCCACTCCACCATAGGATCAGCGCCAATAGGAATCGAACCTATTATGAATTTTAATGAACACCCAACAACGTGAGCACGCAGAGATTCTTCGGTTCGCTCACCTTGATCCTTCGATCGGACTGGGTTGAATGCTAAGGGATAAAAGACAAAATGTCTAGGTTCAGCCTAGAATCTCAAGGCAATATCTTTGAATCGCTTTATCAGCAGGAAAAACGCTAGTGTCTTCTAGGCAGCAGCGTTAATTGCTTGGCGAGTCTAGGATGGACTACGTTCCGATCGAGTATCAAGAACCTCGCTGCGCCAGCACCAAGTCTTCTTCGTGTCGCAATTCTTCTTTCGTAGGAGATCCAAAGTTTGGCGATAGAATATATCTTCTTGAGATCAGACGGAGGTATAAGGCTTGGTCAAGCATCTGGCTAGGTCAACTATGGCGATCAATCGGCCCTTTCGAGACTCAAGGACAAGAAATTCTGGGAAAGAGCCATTGTAGCTGATCCTCCTGTTTGTTTGAGATATCTCACCACCACCTTCGCACAGTTGATGTGAGATGTCTAATCCTAACCCTAACCCTAGAGGGGCAGCGGAGAATTGTTGAACCCCGTCCGGGTTAAGTCAGCAAGTATTACCTTACAGGAGACGCTAGTAAAGTAGTACTCTCTACTTAGCTCGTCTTAACTCCCAGCCTCATCATTATCTTCTCCGCAATCTTGTTTGAGATGGTGCAACTTTTCCCCGACTCCTCCATCACAACAACAATTCGCCACGTATGAACCAACGCTTCTGTAAAGACTGTCATGGGCTATCAATAAAACTTTTGCCTAGGCACTGTTACGGTGATGGTGCCACGAGCATGCGCGGGGATTTCCAAAATGGGAATGATACGTGTTCCTTGGACCTCACATGGATACGACCTGGTTCAGCACAATGATTCTTGCCTCTTCAAACATCGACGTCAGAATGTCATTTAGCTACCATCGATATTGGTGAGTGCCATAAGTGATGCGCATCCAAGACTTTCCCCTCTGCGCCTCAGGCCACATCCTTGGTAGTGGCAGATTGACTAGTGTGGAATTGGCGTTTGAAGCCGAACTATCGGACTTTTGAGATGTTCGAAAACGGACAAGGCACAACATCGTGCGTTGAATTCTCTGGGAAATCTTCGCGTGTGACAAGAAGCTCTGGACCGGGGATGGAAAGGTAGATAAAACTCATGTCGGACCAAGTCAAGGAAAACCACGGAGCTCTGCAAGACATCTCGGAGGATCTAAGACCCGGGGCTTAATCTTGGAGCATCATCCCTTCTCAGCAGCCATACCATTGCCCCTTACAGATTTATTTCTCAAATGAAAAAGTCCCTCCATATACGAAATGCATCCACAATGCCTTCGAAAAGGACTGTTCTCATAATAGGCTGCTCTCAAGGCAGCCTTGGCGAAGCTCTCGCCCAGGGCTTTCACTCGCGTGGGCTCCGCGTCACCGCCACTGCCCGCTCAGTCTCTAAATTGAAGACCCTCGAGAGTAAAGGCATTGATATCCTTCCCTTGGACGTGACCAACCCCATCTCCATCACCTCCTGCGCCTCCTCCGTATCCAAAATCACAACTGAGCACTTCGACATCCTCCTCAACAACTCCGGTGGTGGCTACTCTATACCCCTCGTCGATGCATCTCTGGAAATGGCATGTGAAGTGTTCGAACTGAAGGTCTTCTCTATCATTGCTATGACACAGGCCTTTATGCCTTTGCTGCTAAAGTCCGAGCATGGAGCTATGATTGTCAACAATACTTCCATCAGCTCGGTTGCTACAGTGCCCCTGACCGGCGTCTACAATGACCCAAAGGCCCCCGCTGCCATGTTGAACGACAATCTACGTCTCGAACTCGCGCCTTTCAAGATCCGCGTCGTGGATTTGAAAACGGGCGCCGTGCGCTCGGGCTTCTACGACAACACGGACAGCGGTATCAAGCCCAGGCTGCCTGATGAGTCCATCTACGGGGTTGCGAGGGTGGAAGTCGAAAAGAGCATGCTGACGGGGTGTGTGGGCGAGAAGGATATGGTCGCGGCTGATGTGTGGGCGGGGCAGGTGGTCGAGGCTTTGTTGGTCAAGGAGCCGGAGTTGAGGATTTGGAAAGGAGGAAATAGCTGGCTGACTTGGGTTGCGAAGCGGCTCATGCCGTTTACGTTTCTGGATGGAGAGATGGTGAAGATGGGCTCGTTGGTTGTGGTGAAGAAAAATGCGGGGGAATGGGAAGAGGAAGTCGGTTGCTTCTTCAATTGCTAGATGAGGTGTTCTCTAGAGTGAGTGAAGAGGGCGTGTTTGGTCGAAAGAGGTTGCCGCACATGTGTGGCTGGCGTTTTCAACGTAGTCTAGTCTTAGTGGCTTAGTGATTTCAAGTTGGGCAATACGGACGATTCGTCGCAAGCCGTCGGCATCTTGGGATTTAGGTGGTACAGAGTTTGATCCAGCATCGTCCGCGTCGCTCACCTCCATGTACACGAGCTCCGCTCCAACAACAACACGCCCATTTGGGGGTAGAGAAACTGGACGTATCCACTGTATTTTGGTACAGCTAAGTCCATACCACGCGAAACATCCAACACCTGCCCCCGAAGCGCAGCCACTTGTGTGAAGGGGTCGGCCGAACCCGGAAACCGCTTCTCGAAGATGTAGCTGGTTGGTCTCGCAGTCCCTCACCATCGCACTTTGGATTTAGGGTTATTCGATTGCATCCGTCCTTCAGGACCACACCTTCGATTTCTTCGATGCATACCAGTAAGCATCCGCGTTATGGGAGAGGCGGGTCATGAGGTGTCTGTATCTATCGTGGATTGTCAGCGTCGTGCAGGTGTGTCTCAAGATCACAAGGAGGATTCATAATGCACATTTGAGCGTTCCTGTTTCGACGGGCCATTTCGGTTTGGCATTGCACGTTGAATCGAGCGGCCCGCGGAGGGTTTGGCGTCATCCGACACGTCTCTCGGGGGGCTGGTCAAGTATAGCAGACGGTCCACCTGGTGCGTTGTGGGACCTGGATTGGCAAGCAAGGCAATAACAACTTTTGTCGGTATCACTTTAGCGGTCCGCTGTGTTCACGAGGAGACTCGGGAGTCCTCTTTGGTTCTTTGAAACTACTGATTTAAGTAGCGCTCTGGCGTGGTTGCGAGAAAGTGAGTGTCAAATTTCTTGTTTTCCAGCTGGGTGTCGATCCTTCTTGGGACGCTGCATACCTTTGCGTTTCCAGAAGCTGTCTGGCTAAAATAGAGAATCTCTGCTTCCTATCACCAACGGCACCGAGACACCTGCTCACTTGGCTGTAGGTCGCATTTGGCAGCTCGGAGGGTTGCAATGAGCATTTGATCAATGGTTTGGGTACGAGACGTGATCTTGATGGGAAGTGTTTCCTAATTCTCATTGGTTTGACCGAGAAAGAAAGAAGCAGAACGAGAAAAGAAAGGAGAAAGGAGAACGGAGGCAGAAAGAAGCGAGGGCGTACTGACGCAACGCTACGACGAACCCTCTATCCCTGACGAAACACAATGACAGGTTAAACGACCTCAGCATTATTGTATCCTCTATCAAACCTCAAAGGACTTGCTAGTTGCTAGTGCTCTAGTTCTAATAAGCATAAATCTGCCCTGATTATGGCTCTTGTGTTCAATAACATCAAAGAGTCTGCAAAAAGCCAAATTATCTTCCCCCCCCCTTCCCGCAATGCGTACTAAATACATCTTACTTCTAACCAATGTCCGCACTGTCAAACCCCGCTAGTCCCGAAACCGAACTTCAAGACGCGAGATACGCCAAGTCTCGTTCTGCTTTTGGGGAAACTAAACTTGGTTTTGGAATGGGAACAGTGGAATCCTGTATGGTTTCATGAGCAGAGAAGTGTTTCTCCTGGGCGGGATGAGATGGAGATCCGAGCCCTGGGTAAAGAAAAACCTGGATTGGTGGTTGCTTTCAGCTCGAGAGACGCTGGGGGGATCCGAGTGCTGGGAAGTTTTTGTAATGACGTCGTTTTCAAATGCGATTGAGATTCCTGGATGCTGATAACTGGTTGGTTTGCACATGGTTGAGCTGATTAACTGCGGCACGTGAGATGGAATCTACGTCCGGATTTCATCCTACATACATACAGTACTAGCTGGTGCCTGAAATTTCCATTCAAAAAAGGGCGATCTTGAGGGTTTTTTTGACGGTCACAAGGTTTCTCGTAGCCTGGAGGGGTTTCTTTCTTTTTGTGGATATATGATTGGGTTCAGAGCAGATGGTGAGATCTCATCAGAGCGCGAGGTGGGGTAGAGGCGGCTAGGACAAGCTAGCTGCGGCAGAATCGCAGGGTGGAGAGCAAAATTCACGGAGTCGTATGGGCAGAAGAGGGAGAGAATGTGGGTTATTCGGGTGGGGTTTAGGCTTTTGTAAGGCTGCAAAGGTTTGAGGAGGTTGGGTACATCTTCTTGGGTCAACGCGGAGATGGTCAGGTGCGGTTGGAGGCAGTGAGGAGGGTTGGAAGAAGTTGGGAAGCTGAGGGGAGGGGGTGTTTGGGAGGACTTGGCGGGAGACCGCGTATCGACTGTGGTAGGCATCCAGACTTTAGAGGGTATCATGGCGGTGGATTTTGTGGTGGAAATTGAATCATCGACGATGTAAAATATTGGTTTGAGGTATGAGTTGGTCACGTCACGAGATTGGAACGGGTTTTTATTGTAGTGATGAGTACGGCAAAGCGAGGTGGTCCGCCCGTGCTCGCGTAGTGGTATCTTGACTTCATGCCTTTTAGAAAACCTAAGCCGATCTATTGCCGCTGATGTTGACGTTGTCGTGTTTGCCATATACTTTTGAGACTAGTAAACGAGTAGATAAGAATTCATCCTCCGTTCAAGCAATTTTCCATACCTGGGTTGTTGTAAACACGCGGAAAACCTCAAAACATATTCTCCATCCGATAAAAAATCCTGTCGCGGAAAAATCATTGAGTCAGTGTTGAGACTACGGGAGAACAATGCTGCCTTTCCATGGGCTGTATTCGGGGCCTTTTCTCCGAGGTGTTGCCCCGCGGTGGCGAAGATGCTTAGACACCAGAATCATCCTGGAGGTTACCGGGGCCTCCGAAAGTCCCGTTGTTCTCAGCCAACCACTTGTCCCAACCCCTGCAAGTTCTCTCTGTGGCTGCCAAGCTGCCGATAGTGGGTATGATGTCGTTCTGGCGCTCGAGTATTTGCATGGCGAGACCAGAGGACGCGTGCCAAGCTATTAATGATCATTAGCTGGGGATTCTATATTGTAAACCGATTGAACTTTCGAAGCATGCCGGAAGCATTGAAGATCTGTTCAAGGGGGGGGGAAAGAGGATCTCACCGATATGGCAGTGTAGTAGCCACACTCCTGGATTATCGGGTCTGAACGCAATGGCCAGATAACCCCCAAGTGGCAAAAGCGCCACGTCCCTTCTTGGGGGATTGTTGAAGTTGAAGGTACTGATGCTGGAGTTGACATCATACGGGTCTGAGCTCTGAGCAAGGATGACAAAGTCGTGGCCGTGAAGATGGATGGGGTGAGCGGCTGGGGCGTTAACCTTGACCGGGAATCCCGGAAGGAGCTGACCGGTGATGACGAGGTAGACATAACCCTCACTGTAGTCCTCCGGAATGATCGCATAGAATGGATCGAAGGTGATGTTGTCGAGATTCAGTATTGTAGGGTTTGAGAAATTCAGCCTATGGGCTGCATAAGCATACATTTGTGGATAGACTTGTGCGCTGCCCGAGTTATTGACGCAGGGATACTACTCACCAGAGAGGAGTACTCGTCAAATCCCATCGATTGTAAGAATGCGTGAGGTTGGTATCAATATCAGCTTCGAATGTGTCATTTAGTACATCGTTTACTGGATGGCTGTCGACAGCCCATGGTACCACGGGCACAAGGCTCGCTAGAGGTGCATCGGCGCATGTCAGGTCGATATTTGCCTGCGTCGAGGTTGGGATGGCAGTGCTCTCTGGATTATATCGGATAATGCCAGTTTGACTGTCATAATTCGTTATGTTTCCGCAGCCTGTTGAAACGATAGTACGGATCCAGTAGTTGCCATCTGCTTGTACGGGTGCAGTTGGGTCCGCTTCTACGATGACAGAGTATCTCTGACCTGGAATCTATTAGAGGATGTTTGGATGTGGGTAGAACGGCTCACCTATGGCAATATGGATCGACTCGTTCTTGAAAGGATGAATAGGTACAAAGTCGGTAGTGACGATCTCGAGTAGGTGATTATCGATAGTAAAGATGAAATCCGACTCAGTAGAAGAATTGATCAATCTTAGCAGGTATCGCTTTCCTTTTTGAAAGATTTTGCTAAAAGTTGGCTTGCGATCCTTTGCCGGAACACACGAAGGATTCGATGAGGAACATTGTGTGAAGTTTCCTTTCAGATGGTTAGCAATCTGCTTCTCGAATAGCCTTCCTATTCCTACCAGTGCCATTGAGCAATACTGACTGCATTGCGGGGTCAGCTCCTGCGACAAAGTCCGGTGGTGGATTGCCAAGCTCAATTTGAAAATCCTGGAATGCGCTTCGATGACTCCAGTCATTTATTAGGACAGGGTCCCATGCTTGATCCCAATTAGCACTGGTGGGACCATGAATGAGCAAAGGACCAGCGACGCCATCTGGATATTGGAGCGAGTAATGACTGTGGTACCAGGTGTGTCCGTACTGAGTCGCCTTGAAATTGTATGTATAAGTGTCATTGGTAGCAATGGGACATTGCGTAACACCGTTGACTCCATCAGCTTCGTTTGTGTGGAGCTGACGAATGCCATGCCAGTGGATTGTAGTTCCGTTGTCTGGTAGGTAGTTGGTAACATGAATAGTCTAGGAGAACTCGGATTAGCGCTCTCCCCCTTGAGAGAAATTCTCTTGGCGCTGTCGTAGGCTAAAGAACGGGATGGAATCTTGTCAAATGATAACGCACAATATCATCACCCCAGCAGGCCTCGAGCAACGGCCCAGGGTAAGTGTTGTTAAAAACTTTGGCAAGAGGCTTAAGGAAGCCATCGGGAGATATTGTCTGGCCTGACACGTTGAGCCAGAACTCTCTTTTGATACCTTGTGGCCACCACTTCTCGTAATCCGTATTTATGCTGACAATGTTAGTGGAGTCTAGGTAGACAGTTCAGCTATTGCAGACTCACTCGTATTGACTAAAAAGAGGCTGTTCTGATGCAGCGTCACGAAGCCAGCAATCACGGCTGTTCGGAGTATTGCAATTTTTCCACCCCGCGAGAGTAGGATACTCGCACGTGAAACCAGACGTTGACGTCTCTGGATGAACATGAATCTCGATGTCATCTAAGTGTAACGGCTTCTGGAGACCATACCCCTCCCAAGAGGGACTAAATGACAACAAGCGTAGGAGAGCTTCCGAACAGCTTTGGAAGAAACCCATGATGCCCTTGAGATCAGGAAATCAAGCGTTCGAAATGCGGCTTCTTTAAATCTCCAGCCCAAGAGCGGCTGTGACAGATATCAGAGAGGGGTGGGATATTCCAAGGCCAACAAAGATGCTTTGCTGTGATTTTGATCCAAGGCAGCGTAAAATATGCGTTGCTGCTACCGCAAAACCGTAGGCTTTCGACTTGTCTTAATGAGTTGGAATGCAGTGGGTATGAGTCTTTGAGGAAGAGAAAGTGAAAAGCTGTTCAGGGTTGGAATGAGCGGTGGGAATTGGAATAGCAGCAAGTGTAAGCGTCCGCGAGATTGAAAAGTAAGCGAGATGTGGATAGAAGTGAGTGCAATCTATGTAAGCGGTGGACTTTGTCATAGAAGTGGCGAAGCGAGCATGGGGCGTGACCGGCTTAATGAGATGAGAGTACGGATGTGCCGTTCCCTATTGCCATTCGAAACATGGGGGAAATCGGATCGGGGAATTCGGATGGGAGAATTCGGGACTGATAACACCGACTGAAAGCCAACCTGGATCCTTGTATGCGGACTTACGAACGGGGCGTCTCATCAAGGGTAGACCAGTAAGGGGACAGAGGAGGGCTTGATTGATGCTCGTATAATTCACCGAGGAGTCAGCTTACATTCTCGTCGAGGTATTTTAGCCTTGTACCCCGTGTGCCCCGATATGAGATTAGCGGAACCAATTGCCGTCGGCGATGACCGTTGATGCACAGGCAAGCCGTTCCAAAGGCGATAGATAAAAGACGGTCGAAGAGCTGATGTCAGGTTACTAGGATCTTGCACCTCACAAATGTCAGTGCAAATCCATGCTTTTGAGGGTATACCTTTCCGAGGACCAAAGACAATCAGCCATGTAAGCAGCCGAGCGTCTAGTATTATGGGAACGAATAGCTGCGCACATCATGTACGTGGTCCATGTTGTAGTGCGCGGTTTCCAAGAATCGGATGCAAGTCGATAATGCTCCGAGAGGAGAGGAACGAGCGTCATTCTCACAAGCTGATTCTATCTACTTGACCGTTGGATGAAGTCCGCCTGACAGCTCATCCTGCAGTCACCTCTGCGGCTTTGTCAGCTGTGCTCGCCGTCATGGTGGAAATCTTCCAGCTCATCTCGATCTTTGTATCAATGCAGGCCTTGAAGGCGAAGTTCCTCAAGAGCGGAAGAGTGGGGGGCAAAAGTACAGCCTGACTGTATCTGCCTGGCGGCCTAAACAAATCCGTCTTACTGCATATCTGACAAAGACCTCTCGCGCATTATCCGCTGTAATTGACATGATTGTGACAGTGACAGGTGCTTTCAACACTCGTCGGTCTGTGGGTCAATGCATATCTCATGCGCATGGCTTTGCGAGAGGTGGGAGAATGATGGGTAATCTTGCAGTCAGGTTATGTCTACCAATCAAGTCCGTCTGACGACAAACATATCTTAGCCACAGCAACCTCTCCCGCATTATGCGCTGTGCTGACCGCGATCGTGCAACGCACTTCCAGCACATTCCCATCTTTCGATCGATGCCCATCTTACCAGCCTGTCCATCACGTGGGTCCTATGGGCCATGGGTCGGAATCAAAGGACATGATGCATAATGCATAATGCATAATGCGCGAGGCCCCGGAATAAGCCGACAAGGCAGAATGCTCAAGTCTGACTCTGAGGCCTCTTTGATACTTTGATTCGAAGCGAGGATGGCCCTTAACGTGATTTCGAAAGTTTGGTCCCTTCTCTCGATCCCTCCATTCGCGTGATGACTGTATCAAGAGCTTGCTGATGATCAAGCCTTTGCAGGAGCTACGACTGAGGCCTCGGTATTAGCGCCAAGACTGTCTAAGCCCTGACTCCAGCCCTAACCCTAACTCATGCTCACCTTAGTCCACCTACCTAAGCTCGCGGGTAGCAAAAAAGCCTGTACACCTTAACCCGCAAAGAGTTAGGAGAAGCAAGGCCGCCCCACATATTACTTTATACACAAAATCATTATTCTTCTTCTAATATCAAGCGCAATGTCGTTATTAAATTCTCACGTTTTTTAATAAAAGTGACATGTTCTCATAAAAGACACAATTATTTATAAACGTTTTCAAAATAAGAAATTTTATAAACGAATCGAATACGACACGAATATTTTTTTCAACATTACGCGCAATTAATGTTTCGAATATTTAAATAATTTTAATGTATATAAACGTCGTTATTGTTATAATTTTACATATAAAGAAAATCGAAAAAGATTTTTATTGATTTTCGACGCACAAATACGAGAAATAAAGTTGATTTTAAAAATATAAAACGATAATTATTTCGTGAAAATCAAGGCTTTAATATAAAAACAATTCGATTTCGAAGTAAATTTAAATATATTCGACGACATTATCAAAAAACGAATATTTTTAAAAATTATCATAAATGCATTATTTATAAAAAAGAATAATGTAATTGAAATCTCGTTAAGCGAAGATTAAAATATGCGCATATAAAGTTTAAGAAATATCTCGAATTTAAAAATTATCATTTTATTCGATTTTTTGATGAATGTTATTTTGATTGAAATTCACAAAGCAAGTTATGAATTATTCGAAAATTTAAATAAAAATATTATCAAAATTGTATATAATATATTAAAACATTTTTCGAAAAAAAGAGCGAAAAGTTTCGACATTATATATAAACTACAATTGAATATAATTTTTAATTAAATTTTATATTTTATAAAATATTCAATAACATTAATAATAAATTATCGAAGAGAATTTACATTAATTTTATATTACGTTCAATCGTCGTATTTTGATATTAATAAATCAAACGCGAAAAGATTAATTCATTTATTTTGAAAGAGAATAAAGATTTAAAATATAATATCGATGCTTAAAGTTGCATTATTAGAAAGTTTAAAAATAAAAAAAAATATTAACATATACAAAAATTGTACTTCTTCGTTCGATTTTATCTTAATTGAAAATTGTTAACAGTTTTTTAAATAAATTTTCAAAAAGCATTTTTATTAAAATGATTAAATTATAAAACATTACATTATAAATGAATGAAAAAAACATATATTTTAGAAATTTATCAATGAGCGTGTAAATAGCATATTTAAAAAACTTTAAATTATAATAAACGATGATAATCAAATAATAGATTATTAATAATAATAAAAGAAGAAAAATAAACGAAATTTGATGAGAGATGATCGTAATCTTCATTTAAATTAAGATATACAAACTTTTTTATTACCCGCGAGTTAAGATAATAATCAATTTATTGATTTTTTGCAAAAATGATGTCTTTTTTCTAACATCGAAATGCTTACATCTCATCAAAATTATATGGTAACTCGGCACAAAGTTGATTGACAGTCTTCTTTCACAATCAGCAAGATGCATGTCTTGACATCCGATCGCACTATTTTGACGATTTCCTCTCTGCTTGGAATTGTGTAACAAGTAGTCACCTCAAAGTTAAATACGTTTATGCGTACCATCTCTTCATTTCTCTACCGTTTCTTTTCAACGTTGAAGCCTTAGATTGCTAAGTATTACACTCGCGATGGTACATTGATCGAAAGTCAAGACAATAATACCGTCGTGATCATGGTCGTTACAAGTATTCCGTAGTAAGATAGCTTTTGGTGGTTTCGGATTTATCGGATTTAAGACATTGTATTATTAAGCAGATTGCCCTTCTAAAGTTCTAGGTCAACACGAGTGGGGCTCTTCGGGACGCGTGGCTAAACTCTGAGTTGACACGCCCGCGTAAATTGAAGCTGCCAATAAAGTGATTTGGTCGGGAACCGTCTCCATGATCCAATCTCTATCCAAGTCCGTTCTATCAAGAAATCGTACAAATATCCACTCCGTGACACAATCAATCTATACCATATCGATATGTCTATAAGCCAGGAAACTCCAGAGTCTATTGCTCAACTATGCAGGAAGCCCGGTAGCCAAGGCGACTGCGACAGCTTCGATCTATTTGTTCAAGCTTATGTTAGCCAAAAGCTCTCTCAACATGGCGATTGATTCATTTTGCTGGGGGAGGAAAGGAAAGAAACGAATCCCGGACATACCTTTGGTGGAAACATGATGGAGAAGTGATTCCCTCCCACAACATGGCATTGTACCTCCGCCCCTGTAAGTTTGTCCCATCCACTGGGGCCAAATGACGTTCTTTTACCCGTCAGCCATTGCTTAGCTTTTTCCATATCTGCATTTGCATCCCCTCCTGAGGTACCTGTCATCCATTCCTCTCCTCCACTATCCTCTCGGCCTTCTAGCACCCCATCTTGAGCCCAGATCACCGTTACTTTGCTTGGACCTCGATCTGCAGGCATAGGTTTGACGGTATAGTTTTCGAGAGCCCTCACACTGCCGAGGAAATGGAGTCGAGTGCGCTCTGTAATCGGACCGCTGGATGCAGAAAGACCATCGAAGATACCCGCCTTTTCCAGCAAGTTGAGCGTCGGTGATGGTAATGGTGGTAGCGTTCCTGGGCAGGGGCTGTCAATCATGATCAAGTTTGTGACGGTCTCTCCTTGCGCGATAAGCTGGCGAGATGCTTCGTAAGCGTGTATACCGCCTAGCGACCACCCGCCCAGCATGTAAGGACCCCGCGGCTGGAGGGCGCGGATTTCCTTGATAAATATGGATGCAACTTCCTCGAAGGAAAGCGTGTAGTCCTTTGGTGAATTGTGGAATGGCGAATCAAGGCCGTAGACTGCAACACCTGATGGCAGTGTGGGAAGACTGATGTAAGAAAATAAAGAGCCCGCACCGTCCGGGAGAAGGAAAAGGGCGGGGCGATTAAGAGAAGGACGGCCTTGGAGGAGGACTGATTTACTCCTCAAGGGCTGCTTTGATGATCCTATGTTCATCTCTAGGACCCCAGAGGGCGTACTGGGTGATTTCTGCGGCTCTGACGAAACGCCAAGGGCTTTCTCGACGTCAGTCAAGGTAGGATTCTCATGAAAGAATGTTGCGGCCAAAGACATCCTAGCTTCTGATTTGAAGGAATCTAGGATCGAGATGGTCAGCAGTGAATCAACGCCAAGGTCGGCGAATGGCGTCGATGGCTGTATCTCTGTTGCGTCGACTCCAACTTCGTGAGCAATGATAGATATGAGCATAGCTACAAGGTCTGGCTGTGCCGTAGTAGTAGCCACACTCTCCAAGCTATCACGAGACGCAGAAGATCCTGGGCTACTGATGGGAGTGCTAGATGATGTCTCGCTATCCTCGTCGTCAGCCACGCTTTGTGGTGTTGTCACCTTATCGAGAAAGAAGCCTCTGAGCTGCGCTACCGTGGGATAGGAGATGAAGAGTGAGCTCGGCAAGTCCAGTCCTGTCTCCGGCCGGAGTCTACCCAAGATGGAGATGGTGAGCAGCGAGTCGACGCCGAGGTCACTTATCTTCGCGTCCTCAGTGAGTTCGCTGACTTCAATGCCAACTTCAGACGCTATCGTCTCGAGGATCCGTGAGAACCCAGCGGTAGAATCTCCTGTGCTCGGATTCACGGCAGCTTTTGTCGCGATCGCCGAGCCTTGTACTGTTCGCTTGGATAGGGATTGCCGTGCGGGTGGGGCCTCTTCCTTGCCTGTGGAGAGAAGACTTTGCAGAATGTGCCGCTTCATCTTTTGAAATTTAATACCCTTGCAGACTACGACAATACGTTCCCCATCGAAAATGTAGACGTCACCAGCCATGACCCCCCGGGTGCCAATCGGCTGCATCCGCACATAGCCTCGATAAGTCTTCTCTTCAGAGAGTGGAGCGGCAATGCGGAAGCTCTGCCAACCATGGGAGATAAATACCGTATCTGCGGGAGTCTTCGTGCTGGCGTTGAGCACAAAGCCTGCCAAGTGAGCCACAGTGTCAATCCAGTACGGGCTATATATGAATTTGGCGGATCCAGCCGTAGGCTGAAATCTAATGTTCGCCGCAGTCTCGTTCAGCTCGCAATCCATGAAGAGTTCGTCAATATTATGGTATTCCTTGCTATAGGTCACCACAGTCTGGAACTGCTTATAGACCATCTCTTTCAGGAGTCGATGCACGCTTGCTGGGTTGGCAGGCTGGACGAGTTGGTCCATTCTCGACTGAACGAGGTAAGCGTTCAACTGCCATTCGTCCATCCATTGCTGGCCGTCGCCGTACATCACAGTACAATTCGCGTGGTCCTGACTTCCATTCTTATCTTGGGACCGGATTTGGATCTTTACTACTTGCTCGCCAGGTTTTCGAGTTGCAGATACTTTAAGAATTTGGGAAGTCTCCTTGTCAACGATCAGAGGCCGGAATACTTCCATGGTGGACAGATCCATCGCCGGAACAGGGTCAGATGGTGCCATCCGTGAGGCGATGTACCAAGCTGCTGTAAATGCCACGTCGGCGTACACTGAGCTCGGACAGAGCCCGATGTTATTGACGAGATGACCTCGCACTGCTGTATTCAAGTTCGGCTCCGCAAGCCGAGACGAAAACACTACCGCAGCGCTATCTCGGGCAATTATCTCACTTTCAACTTGTTGTAAACATGTTGTAGAAAAAGTTTGCGGTGGTAATGCTGAAGTTGAATTGACGATCGACGTGTCACCCTTTCTCAACGACCAATCTCCTTCATGTTGAATCCAATAGTTCTTCAGGTCGAAAGCGTACGACGGAAGTTCCAGGAGCTTGAGAGCGCCTCGGAAGTCTCTGTGATACTCGGTCCACATGACCTTCGCCCCGCTGTTGAAAATGTTTGAGATGCCCTTCGAAATAGTTGACCAACAGTCTTCGTCTCGCCTGAGCGTTGCAACAGCCTTTGTGGGACTCATCCCAAGTGTCGATCGCACCATACTGTGACATAATGGGTGCACACCAATTTCGATCCACAATGTCTCGTCACCAGCAATGCATTCGGATCTAAGAGAGCACAAAGCTTGCTGGAATCTGACAGGCTGCCTAGCTTGTCGCGAAAGGTAGTCAGCTGTGATGACACCTTCATCTCTGACCAGTGAGCCGAGGAGTGTCGATGCGACGGGAATTGTAGGCTTGAGGAACTCGACATTCAATGCAATGGCCCGGATATCCTCTAGGATTGGATCCATTTGGATCGAGTGGAATGCAAAGGGGAGCTCAAGCAGAGTCTTCTTGACCCCCATACCGTCCAGCCTCTCTGCCAATAAATCGACGTCCTTGCGCCTTCCGCTCACGACCGTGTTGCTTGGGCCATTGAAACAGGCAATCTCACAAGACGGGATCTTTTCGGCAGAAATGATCTGCTGGATGTGTTCAGAATCAGATTGTACAGCCAACATCGCATGACTGTTCGCAATGCATCTCTTCTCCATCAACTCTGCGCGTTTACCAACGAGGAAAAGCATGTCGCTGACGGAGAGCACACCGGCAACACAAAGAGCAGCATATTCACCAAGACTATGGCCAATGACAGCGCTAGGTGCGATGCCCCATGACCGCCAGAGGGATGCGAGGGCCACAGCGATCGAGACCAAGGCTAATTGAGACTCGCTAGGACTGGGGACCGACTCGTTCATGGAGGGATTTGTTACTAGCCACTTAAATGACGGCAGTCCCTGACTTGTACAGATGCGGTCGAAGTCCAGAATACTCTGGCGGAAGGATGTGTTGGTCTCAAATAGTCGCCGTCCCATTCCGAAGTACTGCGCACCTTGGCCGGTGAAGACGAAGACAGAAGCGGATGATCCAATCAAAGCTGTTGGCTCTGAAGGACTGGAAAGATCTTTCTTCATTGACCGGACCAACTGATCCATGTCCTCCACCGCATATGCTCTGCGGAAGGTATCATGATGCATTCGCCGGGCGGTAGTCGTGTAGGATAGGTCTTGCAACCGCGTCTCTGGGTTCGATTCGACATAGCTCAACAAACGTTTCTTGTTCTGCGTAAAAGAGTTTGCTGTCTTTGCTGAGACCGCTACTACGTAGGCGGTGCGAGGATCTTGGCCTTCTGTGCATGTTTCTGGTGGATCTTCTATAACCACACTGGTATTGCCGCCCTGTTCGGACACTCTTAGCTTTCTCGCTGCCAGTCGAGATCTTAAGATTGCGCTTACCGTCGCGTTGAAATTATTCAACAAGACTCTCCTTTTCCCGTCACCCTTGGCTCGGGCTTTGAATGCGGCCAGCGTACGGTCGATACGAACATTGATCTCATCCAATGGGGGGAATTTATGGTTGATGCGACCTTTAATACCAACGTGCGGGGGTATCGCATTTTTTCGCATCATCATCAGGATTTTTATCAGTGAGTTGGTACCAGCAGCCTGAGTATCAACGTCAGCGCACATTTTTCAACGCGAAGATCAAAGGAAAGATCTACCGCTTCAGCGTGTCCGAAATTAGCCTTCACGGCACCGATGTGCAAAGGGTTGTCTGCCTTTCGGTTGGAAAGCACTTTCGTGACTGAAGTAAATTCTGTAGCATCTCCAGCTTGGGTCCCTGTTCCATGCATTTCTACATAGTCGATTTCGTCGGGCTCGACATCGGCTTCCCGCAAAACCTGTCGTATAAGCTTTTGCTGGGCACCAGCGTGTGGGTGAGTGATGGAAATCGCATGTGCTGAATGGTTAGTAGCAGCTGATTTGATGACAGCCTGGATATTGTCTCCTTCAGCGATGGCGTCTTCTAGCCGCTTGAGGACAACACTGCCGACGCCTTCTCCACGGCAATATCCGTCAGCTTCATCGTCAAATGTTTTACATGAGCCTGTGGGAGACAGAAAGCTGCCTCGGCTCAGTCCAGAAAACATATCGACCCCGGTCAATATGTTCGTTCCACCAGCGACGGCAGTATCACACTCACGGGCCCTTAGCGATGACATCGCCATCTGCACAGAAAGTGCACTAGAAGAGCATGCAGCGTCGACACAATAGGACGGACCTTCCCATTTGAAGTGGTAGTTGAGTCGTCCAGGGCCGAACGCTCGGATGCCACCAGTAACATAATACATCTCAATGTTCTGTGAAGCGTTTGATTCGCGATAATCATCTAGAGTCTGACCAAAGAAGGTGCCAATCCGGTCACTGGCCGTTGAAGGACTACCATTGGGAGTATAGCCTGACATTTCAAGAGCCTCGTAGGTAGTTAGAAGCAATAAGCGCTGAGCTGGATCGGTTTGTGCTGCTTCTCTTGGAGACATGTTGAACATTCTAGCATCGAAAAAGCCTGGACGGTCCAAGAAACAGCCATACGGTGTCAGAGTCGTGTTCTTGATCTTCCCAGAAGGATCGCAATGAGTGTCCACATCGAATCGATCCTTGGGTATCTATCGAAGGTGAGTGGCTAATCGGATCCCTGATATCTCATGCTTACCTCTTTGTGGAGATCCTTTCCTTCCTCGAGGTTTTTCCAGATCTCCTCAAGACTTTCGCCTCCTGGTAAGCGACCCGCGATTCCGACAATTGCAATGTCGCCAGATGCGTTGCGTTTCTGAGATTTTGGTAATGGCTGCATCTCGAAGCTGTCTACAATCTTGGCTCCGGAGTTTGTCATTTCACGCCGAAAACTAGTAGAGGCTCGTACAGGACCAGCACTTATTAGCACGACATCTTGACCCCTAAATCTGGTGGCTAGTGTGTGGGTTACAGTCGACCATCTCAGCGGTTCTTGGAGAATGTTTCGCACTATATGTGGCAGAACATCACCGAGACTGCAACCTGGGATTTGCTCTCCAGTACTCGTGGAGACGATGAAGACATCCTTTTTAAGATGGTACTCATTACCTGACAGCGATGGACCAATTATCTTGTCGGTATCTGGATCACCCAAGTGAGGCGCATGGAAAGCTGCACTGATGGGTAGGCTGATTTTGCGTGTTTTCCTGAGAGTCTCCGAAAAGGAGAAGAGGGCAGCTATTGTAGAAGGTGGACCACTGATCGTCGCCGTCGAATCGGACTCTGCACTAATGTAGGCTCTTTTACTTATGGGTACAACCTTGCAAGAAAATCGATCAGTGTGGAATGACACAACCGAAAGTAGGTAGTACATACGTATACTTGGTGAAAACGACGAAGGATTTCGATTTGCTCTTGGAGAGGTATTCCTGGCACAACAGTTGCCCAACTTTCGTGTGATATCTCAATCTGTGCGGAGCGACGACATGCTTCTAGACCTAGACGCAACGAAATGCAAACAATCTCTGGCGCCAGCTGGAGCAGCTGGGCAGTAGAGTTTGCAACCGCTAAAGCAGCGGCTGGCAGCATACCAGTGCACAGCCCCACCAAGAATGTGGAGGCGGAAGGCTTTGTGTAAATAACACTTTCGTCATCGTCCTCCCGGCTGAAGAGAAAACAAGAATCAGACGCGATCTTTACGGATTTGGTTTTACTCACGACAAAAGCAATCCCAGCTGGGCTATACAAAGCAAGACAGTGGATACCGCCTCATTGGACTCGTTGCTCTCCGAGTATGTTTCTGATAACGCCAAAATAGAGTCGAAAGAGGGGAAATTTGAACGATCAGCAACACCGGAAATGGCAAGTTCGTGCCGAATGGCGAAGTAGGTTTTTCGAAGAAAATCTTGAAGGGTCACGGACTGTGTTGACTGACGACACAGCTGCTTGATAAGAGGACACGGGTCGACGGTCTGGTCTCCGAAGAGTATCACCTTACTTGTCGAAGTCATTGTGGAGCGAACTGCAGAGAGCGGAAGAAAGATATTTCATTATCCCTGGAATCGGTTTGGTCCGGCACGAGACTATATAATAGTGAAAGAGATTGACATCGTATGCGGACCGATGATGACAGCACGAGGGTTTTGGCCACTCCACCAACCCTTTCACCTTTATCATCGTCATAAGGAACACCCCAAGAGCGGCGCCTGGTTCGTCAAAGGGTTGTCCAATCGCGCCATCCTGGTGAGCCGCTCCAACTCCTTCCTGAGACCGTTCCTCAGATAGACCTCCACAATTCAGAGTTGATATCACCCAATCGCACGGCGCGGATAAGATGCTGAGTGAGATGGAGCGTCGATCTCGATGACACGCAAGTACAGGAGAGAATTGTGATTGAGAAAAGCCGGATTGAGAAACATGATGTTGACACTGTCGGTGCAGCCGATATCAGAACCAGGAACGGTGTGACTGGACTCCCGCTCACTAATCTTCAAGCGCAAGGACCCGGTGTCAGAGGCACTTCTCACGTAGTTCCAGGCTCAGATACGTTCGAGAACGCTCCCAGCGGTCTGCATTGTTTCACTCTGAAGCTATTTCCGCTGTTCGTACGGAAATCTACTCCAAATGTCCTGAACAGCACTAGGAGAAGCCATAAGCCTACTCTCCGAAGACAGAGTTGTAGTAGGAGGCCACGGAATCATCTCGCGAAAGCGCGTAGATTGAAATCGGAGACTGTTGTGAATGTGAGACAGAGCTAAATTGCGCTGGGATCAGATGCCATTCCGGACCAGCTCTAAGCGTATTGTCAAGACAACCCTTTAGATACGGTATTACCCGAAATCCTGACACAGAAGTCTTAACGTCCTGAAGGTAGGCTGCCTAATCCGTTCAGATGCTTGAACATTGCGAGTCGTAGCTGGAAAGGTGTTAGCTTAGTATTCTTCCACTAGCGTATTCTGCATCTTTTAAATTACTCAGCTAGCTTTTGCAAAGTACGACTAACGAGCATTACCTTATTCACGTTAGAAAAGGGGCCGTGCGTTTATCTAGTCTTCACCGTTTCATTAGCTTAGATTAACCATATTCGGAGGCTGACTAACATTAATGCAATCGTCGATCGAAAAGTGCTGAAACCCAATCCTAAAGTCCTTTCCTGACCATTAGTTCAACAAGTCTATTGCCACATCTCAGAACAGTCCAGCAACATGCAAGGATTACTCGGACCAACTTGAGTGTCCACAGATTGGAGGCGAAACCTTGCCACCTCCAGTGTAGACGGTATATGAACCAAAGGACGTGAGACGACTGCAAGGGGCTCATCAGTAGGTAGAAAAAAACAAAGAGTCTCGAGTGGCTTCATCCAATAGCGGAGCTTCACCGGCAGAAATATGCAAAATTCCGTCAAATCATACGAGAATCCGCTATCATCCGACCAAAGTGACATGAAAGAGCGGTGAATACATCGCCGCTCTTTTTAATGGTGTCCCGGTAATCTCCTCGGAGAAACAACAAATAGTCCAATATCACGGCCGCGTCATTCAAGAATGTGCTGACGGAAAGGATGACGGCAGGATTTTCTCCAAATTCAGTGACCTTAGCGATGAGCCGTGATGCGTGTTGGTTGATTCTCATGCACGTAAGCTGGGTTCATAATCGATATCTTCGTTTCGTGTAGTCACCCACCACATCTTGGAATATGAAGACGAATATGGTACCGCATGTAGCATAGCTCTCATCATCATAAGCTGAGCCTCCGACATCGACAACCCTGCGCGTCAAGCCACAGCAACATTTTGGCATCCTTTGACCAATCAGCATAAGAAAGACGTTGCCGAGCACGCGAACTCGTATCAGTGAAGCTTCGCTGAGGGATTATAAAGCATACTTCCTTGAACTTTACTCCTTTGTCATAAGCTGTTGTAGACCTAATCTTTCTTGCGACATTATCAAGATTTTCCCTTAATGCGTACTGCCCGTCACTTCTACCTATAGTGTCGTTACTCTCGACTTTTCTACTTGACGGCGAAATGCTTAGTTTCGTGAAGATCAGTGTTTTCACCATCATCTGGCTGCCTCTGGTCGGCGTCGGGCTTTATGCGCTTTGTTTAACACTCTACCGCCTGTTCCTAAGCCCTCTGGCCAAGTTCCCGGGCCCCAAACTTGCTGCTTTGACTCGGAAATACGAGTCTTACTATGAAGCCATCGAAAACTATGAATACCTCTGGAAAATCAAACAGATGCACCAGAAATATGGTGAGCTTCTTGACAATTGTGGAGATTACTCTGTCTTAGACTTCCTTATATAATTTTAATATCATGAAATGTAACCGCGTTTTGTCTACAGGCCCCATAGTTCGCATTAGTCCGCACGAACTCCACGTGGATGATATTGAGTTCTTTGATCGCCTGAACAGCTTCCAGGGCAAATGGAACAAAGATCCCTTCACTGCCCATCAGTTTGCCAATCCCGGATCCCTGGTGGGAACCCTTGACCATGACATTCATCGGAAACGGCGAGCAGCTGTTTTACCATTCTTTTCCAAGCAGAAGATCTACGCTTTGGAGCCTGTCATCACGTCCACGGTCGACAAATTGTGTGAAAAGGTTCAAGATTACGTTAAGAGTGGGGATGTAATGCCGCTCCGTAGCGCATTCCATTGCTTTGCGGCTGATGTTATCGGCGAATACTGCTTTGCCGAGAGTGGAGGACTTTTAGATAAACCCAACTTTGCCCTCACCAACATGCACCAGCACCGGCAAGGGCTGAAAGCAGGTTTGAGAGCAAGATACTTGCCATCATGGTATATGCCTGCAGTCCGAGGAGCCCCCGAATGGATACGGCAGAGTGTTGACCCTGCTGCCAAACATTTCGAGGTTTGGCACCGAGTAAGTCTGACTGTTTCGAATTTGATGAGAATAATGCAGAATAATCTTTCCACCTCCTTTTCGCATTGCTCTGCCTAGCATCTGACAAATTCTACGGTCGTTCTATACTGACGGTATTTTTAGGAAGTCGATGGCCCAGTCCGGCGGATGGAGATTAGGAAGAATGACGAATTCTTTGAGAAAGCAGGTCACCGAACCATCTTTCATGAGCTCATCAATAGCCCACATCTACCACCACCAGAAAAGGAGACTGTCCGCGTGATCCAAGAAGCCGGTGCCATGGTTGGCGCCGGAGGTGAGAGCACGACACAGGTACTAGTCACCATGGCATATTGTTTGATTGCAAGCCCAGAGAAGCTTGCTCGGCTACGAGATGAGCTACGCCCACTTATGCCGAATGCGAACTCTCCGGTGCCTCCTCTACGGAAACTAGAACAGCTTCCCTATTTAGTACGTTTTCCTTGCCTTTCTGAAGTCCATACTTGAACAGATGTCTGACCGAAATTTTGCCTCTAGACTGGTTGCGTCAAAGAAGGTCTAAGGTACGTCTTCCCACGTCTAACCTCGAGCCTCGTTGGCCATCACTAATCGAGTACCCAAAGACTTCGTACCGGTAAAATTGCTCGGCATCAACGCCTTCCCCGCGACCGTCCCCTCTACTACAAGGAATGGGAAATCCCTGCCGGAGTGAGTACCCAGTCCAAAGTAGACTCCAACCCGTAGCTCCAGAACCTGTCTTTCCTTATGCTGGCTTCTTGAATATTGCAGCCCATTTCTAACAGTCCCAGACCATCGTCAGCATGACCCCTATATTCCCCCAGACCGACCCAGAGGTATTCGAAAGCCCGCACGCCTTCCTCCCAGAGCGTTGGATCAAGGCCGACGAGCAGAAACTGATCCGTATGGAGCGCCACTTGGTACCCTATTCCAAAGGCGCTCGCCAATGCGCTGGTATCAAGTCAGTCTACCCCTCTGACACTTCCAAGTTTCCCCACATCATACTTCTCGCCATCTCAGCCACCCACTCTCATTTCTCCCCTGATTCCAAAACTACTCGCTTCAATCTCTCCCAACCACAAATCCCAAACTAACACCCTCTTCCCACCAATCCAGCCTCGCAAACGCAGAACTCTACATGTGCATCCCCGCCCTCCTCGCCCGCTTCGACTTTGAGCTCTTCGAAACCGACGAGTGGGACATCGACATGGCCGTCGACTCGCACCACCACTCCCCCCGCGCTGATACCCAAGGCGTACGCGTCTTCGCAAAGACGTCGACGTTTTGAGGAGGGTCATGTCGTAATAATCGCACTGGGTGGAAGAGATCGGTTCCGAGAGAGTATATCGCGATGCGATGAAGCGGGTTGAAGTAGTTTCGAGAGCTCTAGCCTCGGTGTATGGCCGGTAACGAAGAGAAGCAAGTATGCGATAGTAGAATTGAGAATCAATGAATGATATTACGACTTCAACGTTTTTTCCCTCATTATACATAGCGCAACAGAGCGTGGTTACCGTGTCGAAGATTTAAAGAGAAGCGATAGTATGGTGAAGTGGGAGACGTAAGATCTTTAAAGAATGTCTGATCGCTCAGCATAGATATTCCTTAACTGTCGCTTTTATGTCGAATAATTGTTGAAGAATGAGATTATTTTATAATAATCTTATATAATAATAATAAACTTATTTTATTATTTTATTATATAAAAGTGTAAATTATTTATATTATATAACGCTTATAATAAATATACGCTAATATATTATTATTTAAAATAATGTTAACACATTATTTTTAATATTATATTAATATTAAATAATAAATTATATATAAATTTTCGATTAATTAATTTTAACACTATAGATAGGGAATCTCAAAATGGAACTCATTCTGAGTAGCGCCTCGATTTGATTCGCTGGAAAAACCTCGGCCGCTAAAAGTTAGCTTGGAATGAGTCCCATTCTGCAGAATGGGACCCTCTGTTTTAAAAGGTCCCATTTTGAGTATTATTACCATTTTTTATTTTAATTAGAATGGGACCCACCGCCCAGAATGAGACTCACAAAACGAAAAATACAATGAATGTCATTCTGGGTGACAGCCCTATATATGAAGAACTTGCAAAAAATTATGTGAAATTTGAAAGATTTGAAATATATGAAATTTAAAA